>OY776111.1:532946217-533247886 GCA_963675035.1 Allygus modestus
AAAAGCTAGGACAGTATCAACCTTCCGTTATGATAAGGAAGTTTTAATTGTTATTCAAAAGAAGTTTGTTAGTTTAAAGGTCAAAATCGTGCTACAGCTGATAAGAGGTCGTACAAGCTGATGCAAGTTGCGTAAGAGTTTTTGTTTCGTTTCTATGTATTCAGCTTCTAGGGAAGTTGTCGTTAATTGCCCTCAAATTAACAACCAGTTTAAATTGCACAGGCGATGTCCGTGCACCGGGAAAATTCTTGGTAATTTTCTTACACTTTCTAAAGTGAGAAGGTTGAGAATTATCAGTTGTGAGCAGAACGGGGCGCGGCACTCAAGACGGTCGGGTGGTGGGGGGTGGGGGGGCGTAATTCGTAGCTATAAAATAAAGTAATTGTGAATATGTGTCAGTGTTGTGTAACTCAAAAGGGATTTACATCAGAAAATTTTGAGTTGCCCCCAAAATCCCCCATTTTTGGGGGACACTCAAAATTTCCGATAACGTCAAAAGATACTTTGGGTTAAGTTAGTATCGTTTCCCAAAGGTGATTTGTTTGTTTTAACAAACAAAACAATTAAAGGCGGGGACGGACTTTTTTTACACACTGTATGTCTATAAATGCGATTGGAGAAAGTAAAACATATAATTGACTATATATGTATAGTTAATGAACATATCTATATATTAATACGCGGGGAGTTTTTTCTTCACAGTCATAACTCGATAACGGCTGGACTGATTTTAACGTTTGAGATGTCAAATTGAAGGTATTTTTACGTAGATTTGTCAATATGTCTTAGAATTTTAAGAAAGGACGTCACTTAAATACAGTAAAGGGCTGAATTTTCGGAACAGTGGCGCTATCCGACGGCGGAAATATAAACTACGTGTTGATTGAAAGTACGTTGTTATCATCCGTTTTAATATCAGATGTTTTGTTACGTTTATTTACAACTGAAGTGACCTTTCTCCTTTGTTTGGGTACAAACTTGCTCGGATTCGAGCAACAGGACAACTCAACGAGGTATATATCTACAATTAGTAAGTATGATAATATGATTCATTTTTATCATCTGCAAGCGCTTCCGCATTATTATCACACGCAAATCAAAATATTATAATCAGCTGCAATCCCTACGGAAAAATCTGCGTCACAGCGTGAAAATACATTGTTAAGATAGGGAAAAGGAGAGATGCAGATGTCCGTAGGACCCCTGTTTGCGGCTACGATAATAATGTTATCAAAATACTATAAATGGAATTCGACAGAAGAAAGTTTATTCTACTCAGTTCGTTTTTGCTATTTCAAAATAATGTTTCTGACTTAAAGCGTCTTCTTGCACGGGTAAAATTAGTGACGTAATCTTTGTTTAAATCAGCTGGTAGTTTTAAAGATAGCGACAGATTTCAATCAATCCCACCAGGTGGTGGCCTAAGTGTTAATCCTATACTCTAATATGAGTAAGGTTTGCTTGTATGTTTGCTTGCTTGCTTGCGACACTGATCTCAAAAACGGCTCCAACGATTTCCTTAAAATGTTGGAAATATCTAATTTCTGGGATAAAAATAAGTTCTAGGCAGGCCTCATCCCCAGGAAAAATCAATTTATGTAAAAAAACTAAAATGAAAAGTTAAATAAATTGACATTAGCCAACTAGGGAACTGTCAAGGTAATTAATACTCACGTTGGTTATGATAATTAACATGTGGTTTCCTGAGAGCAGAGATTAAAAGTTTGAGTGAAGATTACATATATAGAGTAGTAAAAAAAAATCAAAGGGACATTGAGCTATAAATAACAACAGGAGGGACCTTAAAAATGTAGAAAAGAGGCAAATGAGTTATACAAATCTGATTATCAGTAGGGGGAAGTGGTGAAATATTACTCCGAGTGATCTAAACAAACTGACTGGCCTTCCCCGAGCAAAGCTCGGCCCCCAGGTATTTAAAAATGTAAACAAAGAACCCACAAACAATAAGATCAGGCCCAGTATGTGCAAAATTCAAACAACAGTTTCCCCAGTGCAATGAATGTACTGTATTGATCTTTATCTACTCAAGGAATAGCGCGCAAGAGGGATATCAGCTGATGCATGCACGCGCCGCCATCGCTATATTTTGTTTAAGGCAGAACTTCGTCCAGACAATTCATTGTAAAATACCCCCGTAGCAGCAAACCTGCGTACTCAGCGAATTTCCAATGCATATATATGTATCTTAATACGACATAAAACCAAATACCAAGTTTCATCAATATACATTCATAAATAACGATTTAGGACATTTTAATTATTCTCCATAAGAATAACATGACGGCTGAGTATGCAGGTTTGCTGAAGAAAGGAACACAAAAAATGGGGTTTTATACAAATATCAATATTACTTAGGTAGGTAAAGCCACATACCAAATTTTATTAATTTATGTTTATAATTAAGGGAGATTCCACGTTACTTATTCTCCATAAGAATAACATGGGGGCTGAGTACGCAGGTTTGCTGCTACGGGAACTATAGGCAAAAAAAATGTTTTTTAGTGCAAATATCAATAGACCACAACGATATGAAGCAAGTTACCATACCAAGGATATGATACCAAGGTTCATCAGGATAAGTTTATAAGTACGCGAGATATACAATTTTTCTTATTCTCCATAAGAATTACGTTGGACAACGTACTGTGTTTAGCACTTTCAATATCTCTGTAACCATTTGACCATTGAGTCAATTATTTGACGTAGAGCAATGATCAAAACACCAAATTTTGCGTTTTTTAAGCTAATTCCAATAGGAAAAACTAAAATTTTACTTTTTCAAAAATTATATGTAAAAAACTAAAAAGAAAAACATTTTTGGGGTACTAAACCCCCCAAAAATATCCCTTCGGGCACGTCGATCTGTCTGTGTTTCGAACTTAAAGTCATAAATGCTGCTTTACACGTTTATACCAAATTTCGCCAAAATCGGATTATTTTTATAAGAGTTATCGTGCTCACGGACACTATATATATAAATATATAAGGTATATATATATATATATATATAGGTATATATATACGGTGTGTGTATATATATATATATATACAGTTTTGAACGATTGGTGTTTTTGGCATCTGGGGACCTCAAAACGAAAAGTTATCATGGTCCCGGGCCTAGGTCTTACCATGCCGACTACGGTAATAGCTTCTTCTCTATAGGGGAAATTCGCTAAAATAACAATACACTGTCAGACTTCTACATTGTAAAACACCAAACGCAACACAAACCCCCATTCTGGAGTAACACCAAAGGAAATGGAAAACGCGAAAATAATGAGTCAATTACAAAAGGAAAAGACAGTATCAGTGACGACAAGGAAAACTGTAATCTTATCATTTACTTTATAATTTTCCTGGACAATTGTAGATTTACATACATGTTTATCATAGTTGTGTTCAGCCCAAGTTTTTTACCAGGCATTTGCAGGCGAATTGTAATTCCAAGTTGTTTTAAGTTTATTAACTAGTTGTCCTGTTGCTCGAATCCGAGCAATAAATATTGTGTTACCGTTCCAAAGCCAACATGGCCTGCTGATTAACTCTATCCAGCTGTTTACTCTATCCAGCTGATTGCTTAAAACTTATAGTTACTTCTCAATGTTAAGCTTATGGGGAAAAAACTCAACTTTAAAGGGCCCCAGGGCCTTACTCACAAATTATTTCTCTATAAAAAAAGTTTTCTGCACAACTTCACGTTAGGCTCTCTCCAATGAGACCAAAAACATGAAAATCGGTTCAGTAGTTTAGGAGGAGTGGTTGTCACAAAAAACCTGCTCGCCTATTAAATAAGTATAGATAGATGCTGAAGCAAAATAATTATTTTTTAAAGTCTGGCACCCGGTTTGACTTCATAGTTATGTAAAATAATTAAAATTCTTATCTTGAATCATATCCTCTAAAATGAGCAAGGTTTGCTTGCAACTCTGATCTTCCTAACAAATGGTTTTTAAAAACAAACCAAAATAATTATCACAGTTAGTTGTTTTAAAGGTTAAAGTAATAATCAAATAGTTTATAACAATATGAGGTTCCTTGAGAACAGTGACTAAGACCATTGAGTGAGGACTGCATATAGAGTGATAATGCCAAAATTTGCCTGCAATTAAAAAGTACTACCTCAAAGGACAATGAGCTACGATTACAACTAGAGTGACCTTAAAACCAGAAAAGAGGCAAATTTGCTCGTCATTAGGGGTCGTAGTGAAAATTACTCCAAGCGTATCAAACAATCTGACTGACCTTCCCCGAGCAAAGCTCGACCCCAATGCACTTTAAGAATGACAGTAACAATTTACTGCGGCAACGTTTACTTGCTGGAAATGTTAACACGCGGAAAATGGTTGATTTTGGGTTTGACTAAAATACACCATGCTAACGTCTATACACATGGAGGCTCTCACAAAGAATCAAAACGCGAGTCAAATCAAGCTTAATGTAACGAACAGAACGAACGAAGTACAGAATTATCCATACAAAGCCAGATCAGAAGAAAAGCTCAACTTGAAAAGCAGCTTATCGCGGAATCCTGCTGAACAATTTTGTTAAAACTTCGGAATTAGGTGCTTTTGGCCCTAGAAATACGACTGTTGAAAACCTAAATTCCAGGAAAATTCACATTTTGTTGTAAATCTCATCTGAAAATTGGGAATTTTACCATTAGGCTTGCGGAGTTACTAATCAAAACAAAAGAATCATAACAGCTGTGAATTACCAGTGAAAAGTCAAAGCAGCAGTTACACAAGGGAAAGTACAGGGATCCACAAATTTTTTCTTGAAAACAGTGACTAGAACCATCGAATAAAGATTACATATAAAGTTGACATCCATTTCACCTGAAAATGAATCATATATCACCGAGCAAGACTCGGTCTCCACAGTACTATTTTTGAAATAATATATAAAGATGTACCTAAACGTAATTTAACATGATTTTCTTACAATGTATATTTATTTTTATTTTTATGTTCCATATTTATATTTTGACGATAAAGGTTTTAATCACCTATTTCAGACCTGTTTCACCTGCTTTTTGTTGTTTTTTATCCTGGGGGCGAAGCGAGTCTTTATATATAATTCTGTAAGCGAAATCTTTTAAGTCAAAATTGTGGGAGTTTGGCAAATCGCAGGATGATGGGAGACGACTCAAATTAAAGGTCTCGATCCCGGGGACTCGGGAAAAATAGCAGTATTTCTAAAAAGTTGCCAGCAAACGAGAAATAACGTAAAACATCCCCATAAGAAAAGCATGAGGATTTAAAAACGTCTGCTTTGTTTACATTACAACATGTCAACTTTGTTTCCGAACTGACATGTGTTCCTACATATATTGTTTTATTTTCCCCACTGTGTAAAGAGTGAAAAAAATGTTGCAGAGTATTAAAACAAGGTTAGGGGCTATAGCCCCTTCAAGCCGCTAGTCTTTATATATAATTCTGTAAGCGAAATTTTAAAGTCAAAATTGTTACAGTTTGGCAAATTGCAGAATGATGGGAGACGGCTCAAATTAAAGATCTTGATCCCAGGGACTCGGGAAAAATAGCAGTATCTCCATAAAGTTACCACCAAACGAGAAATAACGGAAAACATCCCCCATAAGAAAAGTATAGGAAATTAAAAACGTCTGCTTTGTTTACACTAAAACATGTGATTAAGTATCTATTTTATTTACGAACTGGCATGTGTTCAAATCAGATTAGACAAAGTATTGGAATAAGGTTAGGGGCTCTGGCCCCTTCAAGCCACTAGTTATATATAATTCTGTAAGCGAAATTTTTAAGTCAAAATTGTGGGAGTTTGGCAAATCGCAGGAAGATGGGAGACGACTCAAATTAAAGGTCTCGATCCCGAGGACTCGGGAAAAATAGCAGTGTTTACAAAAAGTTACCAGTAAACGAGAAATAACGTGAATTATCCCCCATAATAAAAGCATGGGGTTTTAAAAACGTCTGCTTTGCTCGCATTGAAACATGAGATCCTACTTATAATGTTCTATTTTCCTCAGTATGAAAATCAGATGAGGCAGAGTATTGGAGAAAGGTTAGGGGCTTTGGCTCCTTCAAGCCAATAATTTAAACATATACTTCCACACCTGTCCTGTTGCTCGAATCCGGGCAAGTTTGTACCCAACGAAAGGTTACTTCAGTTGTGAACAAACATAACAAAACATCTGATATTAAAACGGATGATAAAAACGTGCTTTCAATCAACACATAATTTAGGCTTCCGCCGTCGGATAGCACCACTGTTCCGAAAATTCAGCTTTTTACTGTATTTAAGTGATGCCTTTTCTTACTCTGAGACAAATTGGCAAACCTACGTAAAAATACCTTCAATTTGACTGCTCAAACGTTGAAATCCGTCCAGCCTATGGTGTTTGCAATTGACAGGCATAGTTTTTTTGTGGCTAAGTACAGCCATTTTTTACATTAACATAAGTAAAACCCCAATTAGCTTAAGTATAATCTAATTGAAATCATCAGATTATTCGAATTATTCTAACATTTCGACCCTGAAATATTCAATACAATAAAACAATGACTGTTTAGACGTACAATAACGTAACATTGGCTTTGTTCGGACTTATAATCGCGGTATTACATAAGACCTTGTATCTACCGTCTACTACAAATGTCCAGGAAACATTTCTTGGAAAACGTTACTTAAGGTATATAAAAATAAACTAAAGTTGGGAAATGTTACGCAACCTGTGTCAGGTAATATTTTATTTTACCTTAAAATGTTTTTTTAGCGAATTTCCCCTATAGGGAAGAAGCTATTACCGTAGTCGGCATGGTAAGACCTAGGCATGAGAACATGATAACTTTTCGTTGTGAGGTCCCCAGAACCCAAAAACACCATTCGTTCGAAACTGTAGGTATATATATATATATATATATATATATATATAATTTCGAATGTATATATATATATATATATATATATATGTCTGTGAGCACGATAACTCTTGTAAATATGATCCGATTTTGATGAAATTTGGCATAAACATGTAAAGCAACATTTATGACTTTAAGTTCGAAAACCAGCCTGATCGCTCCATCCGAAGGGGTATTTTGGGGGGCTTTTGTACCCCGAAAATAAGTTTTTATAATCTTTTACATATAATTTTTTAAATAGCCAAAATTTAGTTTTCACTATTGGATTCAGCTTAAAAAACACACAATTTGGTATTTTGATCATTCCTCTACGTCAATTGGTTACCGAGATATTGAAAGTGCTAAACACAGTACGTTGTCTAATGTTATTCTTATGGAGAAAAATAACAATTTTATATCTCGCTTATTTATGAATGTATAATGATGAAACTTGGTGTACGGCTTCATCTGGTTGTGGTCTATTTATATTTGCTCAAAATAACAATTTTTCGCCAAAGGTTCCCGCAGCAGTGAACCTTCGTTCTCAGCCCCAATGTTATTCTTATGGAGAATAATTAAAATTGTATGTATCGCTTATTTGTGAATATTTTTTTGAAACTTGGTAAGTGGCTTTATGTAGTATTAAGTAATTTATATCTCCATTGGAAATTCGCTCAGTATGCAGGTTTGCTGCGACGGGGTATTTTTAATTACTACGCTTACTTTTAGGCCGTTAAATGTAGGGCAATTGTATAATAAATTCCCTTTGAGAAAGATAGGTGTTGTAAAGTGTACGTTTCATCAACTTTTAAAAGATTCAAGAGACTAAACAGTACGACCCATTAAACTTCCCCGTTACTAACAATGAAAGGCGTACTTAGGGTAAGACCATTGACTATAAATACTGAAGTAGACTTCTCAATGCCATTGTAAAATGTGTCCCTAGTTTTGTGTATGCCAGGATTGAAAGAGGTCGTAGTTTACACCAATCACCAACAGAGTACACTGCTGTCAACTATTACTTATCCTCTCAAGGAGGGATAATACAACAGTTGGTGTGTCAGGAAGCAAACATAAGTTGATTCTCACTTGCTTTCTAGGGTGGATATATTTTAAAAGTTAACGTAAATAACTAAAATAAAAAGTTGACAGCAGCACAATCTGTCGGTGACCCAATCAAACTACTTCAATTTTAAATTCTAGCATACACTAAAAGTGGGACAGCTGGACCATATGGATGGGATGTCTCCTTCAGTATCTATAGTCAATGGTAAGACTTTATGTCAAATAATTGTTTATTTATTTATGTAATTATATTGTTTGTTTTTGTATCGCAATTTCTGTATTGTAACCGTATTTATGTACTGGAACGCAAATACATTATTTATTTATTTCTTACTCACATCAAGCAATAGATCACTAAACGATAAACCAACCACTGCAATGAGTCAGCAATAGCCCAAAGCACTGTCTGTTGAATGTCCACCAAGAAAAATATTAAAATACCCCCGTCGCAGAAAACCTGCGTACTCAGCGAATTTCCAATGCTTATGTATGTGTCTCACTACTACATCGATCCATTTACCAAGTTTAAAATAAATTCATTAATAAATAAGTGATATATAGCATTTCATTTATTCTCCATAAGAATGACAAGGGCTGAGTACGCGGTTTGCTGCCACAAGGAAAATCATCAAAAAACCTTTTTTGTGTGCAATATCAATATACCGCAACTAGCTGAAGTCACATACTAAGTTTCATTAATATACATTAATAAATAATTGAGATATCAAATTTTATTTATTTTCTATAAGGTTAACATTGGACAACGTACTGTGTTTACCTTTTTGAATATCTTTGCAACGGTTGGACATAGAACAACAATCAAACACCAAAATGATTGTTTTGTAGAGCTGAACTTTTTGGTAAAAAGAAATGTGAAGTTTTTAGTATAATTTCCTGAGGAAAAGCTAAAAACCTTAATCCCATAAGATTAACATGGGACATTTTATGATCACGTTTTTTAGATTTTCTCCGCAACCACTTAACCTAGGTTAGTAATTAAAATACTAAATTATTTGTTTTTAAGCTCCATAAAATGGCTATAACCAAAAATGAGTATTTTAACAATTTTAGGGTAGCAAATTCAAAAAACCTGATTTTTAGAAAATTTAAAACTCCCATAAAACCCCCTTCCTATAGTCCAATCAATCTGGGTTTCGAACTTCAAGTCATAAATTTTACTCTATATATAAATTTGAACGAATAGTGCTTTTTGGCATCTGGGGACCTCAAAACGAAAAGTTATCATGGTCTCGGGCTTAAGTCTTACCATGCCACCTACGGTAATAGCTTCTTCCGTATAGGGTAAATTCGCTAAAATGATACAGTCACTTTTCTTATGTATCGCCTATAAGGAACTTTCTACGAGTATTGATTTCTAATACAATAATAAGACAAAACACAAACATTTAAACTCAACTCGTTGTTTACTATCTGGCAACCAAGTCATCTCCAGTACTTAAAAATACCTCGCAGGAATAGGGCCAGACATTTTGAAAATTTGTACGTTATAATAAGTTTATTATAAGTAGTTACCTAAATAACATAGCTCCATAAGACTGACATTGGAACTTTAAAAGCCCGTGGGGTGGAACCCTGAAGGGGATGTTTCTCAAACCCCTGAAAACACACCTACAGCCTACAGGGTAAGAGCGTTGATTGGTACCAAACATGGATACAAATTAATGTAAAAGGCAGCAAGTCGCGAGCAAAAATCTAGACATTCTTAAAAGTAAATAGACATACAAAAGTATTATAAATAATAATAAAAAGCAAAACCAGTTAACCAAATTTTTATTGATTTTGGGATTCCCCATCGCATGTACGGTTCAATCAGTTTATATTGTGATGCTATTCCAGAAGTTAGTTTGAAACAGGTGATTTTTTCTCCATTATGTTTTGTTATAAAACAGCTGTTAAATTTCCAGTAAATTGGTTTCTATTCTTCCATAAGATTGACATAGACAATTTTATAGTCCAGGGGGCCGAGCCCTGGAAGTGAAGGTTTTTAAGAACCAGAAAAGGAAGATGTAGACGTTAAGTGTCACAAATAATATATAAACAATAAAATTACTAGTAATAGTTTCCTTGTCACAAAAATCGCCTTATTATTTTAATAAATAGATAACGAGTATGTATGTTTGTTTAGGTTATTGCCATCTATAAGGTAATACATTTGAGTTGATACCAAATATATACACAAAATCATAATTTTTGAAGTCGAAATCGGCCAAAAAAATCATAAAATTGGTTTAATAATCTAGATGATTTTGAAGCTATGAGAACCAGTGAGGCGGAGTAAGGCTATGACTTATAAACACTTATAGACTGCACTGTGGCTTAAATTGACTTAGAAACATCTATAGAAATAACTATAATTTTACGCATCGGTCATCAGAAAAACACGTTTGTATGAAATAAAAACGCAGCAGAAAAAATCCTTAAGAAGTGAAGTAATGATTGATTTCTATCACACCCAAAATTACATCACTGAATAGCCCTTAAATATTCCATCACCACCCTAAAAGTACTACACAATTATGCACTGCGTTTGGTACACAGTAAAAAAAAACCAAAAAAAAAAAAACAAATGATACACCCATCATAACATAAAGCAAAATAAGTGTTGTAGGGTATAAAAAAAACAAAAAAAAAAACACTTATAGACTGCCCTGTGGTCTGAGGGAAAAATATTTCAAAACATTTATAGGAAAATCCCTACAATTTTACACATCGATCTTCAATATCAATCACGAAATAAAAATGCAGATTCAAACAAAAAAATAATTAAATAATTAAGAATTAAAATCTGAATTGATTTCCAGACTAAAAAACATCACTGAATAACCCTGAAACATTCCATCACCGTCCTAAAACTACTAATTAAAATTACGCACTGAATTTGGTACAATGTAAAAATAATCGGTATCAGGAAACTGACAGATACTCTCCCTTATAACCAATCTTCAATGAGTTTTTGGAAAATTTTGATTTTTAAATTTGTCATCGGTTTTTGGAGGATAATTGCCCTTAAAAATAAAAAAATTCAAAAAATACAAATAAAAACGCCCTGAGATAATATTGTTTAGTACATACATACCAAATTTCATCAAAATCGGACCACGGGTGCGGTCTCCAGCCTGAACACATGCAGGCAGACAGACATACACAGATATATCACTCCGAAAACAATTTTTTTAGAATCATGGACCATTAAAATGAATATTTCCACTAATAACTCAATTTCGGAAATTTTGACGAAAACAATACTTTCTCCATATACTATGTAAAGGAGGAGAAAGTAAAACAAAAATAAATAATAAACAACTTAGACACCACCCCCCCCAAAAAAAAAACACTTCTAGTCTACCCCAAAAAAGCACTTTTCAAAAACCCTTCACCAACCTTTCGCAAGTGGGCGGCAGACTCCGAAGGTTCCTTGGGATAAGTGTGAGCGCCGAGACGCCGCACCAAGGGCCAACCGACGCCAACAACAAGACGACGCCGACCAACGACATTGTAGGATCCACTCGGCGCTACCACTAGGCCAAGACAGGAACTACTTATATACAGCAACGCCACCTAGTGCCGCCTCCGACAACTTATACCACTATCAGTGCTAATGTATTCCTAGATATGACTAGCCATAATTCAGATCCGATTTCGGTGTCACTTTCATAAACTTTAGGCAAACGTCAGGCAAATTGAAAGGGACTACAGTGTTCAAAAGGGTAGATGTTTCGGTGCCACTTTTATAAACTTTAGGCAAACGTCAGGCAAACTGAAAGGGACTACAGTGTTAAAAAGGGTAGATGTTTCGGCGTCACTTTCGAACACGTTAGGCAAATTTCAAAGGGGTCATATGTTCGAAAGGGTAAATGTTTTGAAAGGGGTTATATGTTCGAAAGGGTAAATGTTTTGAAAGGGGTTATATGTTCGAAAAGGGTAAATGTTTTGAAAGGGGTTATATGTTCGAAAGGGTAAATGTTTTGAAAGGGGTTATATGTTCGAAAGGGTAAATGTTTTGAAAAGGTTTCCTTAACATGATAATTAGATTAAACAATAAATAGATTTGGTTGAACATTTTATTTTGTACCAATACAAAAGTCAATGGTGATATCAAATTGGTATTGCAAAAAAATGTATTATTTGAGCAAGCTTAAAAAGTGGGAATGTTTGATTATGATCCAAGCTAACAAAATCAAGTAGAAAGAATAAAAATAGTGAAAAGGGTATTAAATACTTAACTAAGTTTGATTTTATTTTACTTTTTTGTCATAATCTATTTTATATACGAGGTAACTATTTTACTAGCTTTAAGGTGAATAAAATTTGCTTTTTACTTATTTATTTTGTTTTATAGTTCACGTTTGGCAATTCAACGATCCCGAATAAAACAAAAAGTTAATAGTTTATACACTTTTTTATGAAATAGGGTATTTATTGGTTTTGCCACATAAATACTTTAACTCCTCATTCAAATTGTATTGCTCCTTAAATTACTCACAAAAAATAAAAAAGCTTACAGACGCAATTTAGTACTTAGTTATGTTATTTACCATTTAATTCTAAAGTATGTAAGGACTTGATTTAAACCTACAGCTTTTAATTTAAGAAATAACTTTTTTCGTTTTTGGATGCCTGCTGAACTGTTATATGACTATGAAAATGTAGTTTTACATAGCTTCAGTCAAAAGTTCTGTTCCAAGAACATATATTTCAGAACAATCGTTAATGTTTTTGTGTATATGTGAATGCTAAGTTTTTTAACATTTAAACAAATATTTGTCCAAAACAGAAGAATGTAACGTCCCTAATGATGAAACGAGTGTTCAGAATCATATAATCTACTTGGAATTAAAGCTGTTGACTTAATGTATGCAAATCAACGAGGTTAATATATCTAGAGGTCTCGACTCATGTAAACAAGTGTAGCCTACATGGTTGTCCGCCATGTTGCCCCTCTGTAAACTCTGCTTCCATGTCTACCAACATGGTAACTAACCAAACCCTTTTAAAAGTTATACGTTTGTCAGTTGACTATCATTTAACTTTTGAAGTGAGGATTTCATTGGTTAACTGAGAAAAATGGTCAACATGAGGGCTTCATTTTTTTACTCCAAACGAAACCTCGAGATATATTAACCTCGTTGATGCAAGCATACATTTCAATTGTAATTGTTTTGAAAATGCAACTAAAGGGCAAATAATACCCCCGTAGCAGCAAACCTGCGTACTTCGCGAATTTCCAATGCATATATATTTATCTTAATGCCACATAGAGCTACATACCAAGTTTCATCAATATACATTCATAAATAAACAATTTATGACATTTTAATTATTCTCCATAAGAATAACATGGCGGATGAGTATGCAGGTTTGCTGAAGCAAGGAACACAAAAAAATGGGGTTTTATGCTAATATCAATATAACTCAACTAGGTGAAGTCACTTACCAAATTTCGTTAATTTATTTTCATAATTAAGGGAGATAACACGTTACTTATTCTCCATAAGAATAACATGGGGCTGAGTACGCAGGTTTGATGCTACGGGAGCCTTTGTCAAAAAATTGTTTTTTTGAGGAAATATCAATGGTCCACAACCAGATAAAGCCGTATACCAAGTTTCGTCAGTATATGTTCATAAATAAGCGAGATATAAAATTTTATTTTCCTCCATAAGAATAACATTAGACAACGTACTGTGTTTAGCACTTTCAATATCTCGGTAACCAATTGACGTAGAGAAATGATCAAAATACCAAATTGTGTGTTTTTTAAGCTGAATCCAATGGGAAGAAATAAAATTTGACTATTTCCAAAATTATATGTACAAAATTCAAAAAACCCATTTTTGGGGTACAAAACCCCCCCAAAATACCCCTTCGGATAGAGCGATCTGGCTGGTTTTCGAACTTAAAGTCATAAATGTTGCTTTACACGTTTATAACAAATTTCATCGAAATCGGATAAATTTTACGAGAGTTATCGTGCTCACGGACACATAATTATATATAGTTTCGAACGAATGGTGTTTTTGGGGTCTGGGGACCTCAAAACGAAAAGTTATCATGGTCCCGGGTCTAGGTCTTACCATGCCGACTACGGTAATAGCTTCTTCCCTATAGGGGAAATTCGCTAAAAGAGTAGATAACCACGCTGATTTTCTACGAAAATTAAACTCGAACGAGATTCACAAACGAAAAACTCACCCTACAATTCACCGGTGACAACCGGCCTGTAAAGCACTACATTATATATAATTAGCCTAGTTAAGCGCGATTACAAAGGCAGTGGACGGCAGGCGAAGATACGATATCTAGTAGGCCATGAGTCCACTGCCACCGTGCGACTGAGCTTACAGCTGATCTGACGGACAGCTGACAATGGTGAAACCAAACCAGTCAACCGGTCCAGGCAATTCCCATTATTGACGTTTCTTTCCAAGGCTAGGCGCTGTAATTATTATATAAAGAAACGCGGATGCAGTTGAGTTTATTCATGCGGTGAATGATAATAGGCCTAGGCAACGGTTGGGAAAATTGGTGATGCACGTGACGGAGGAGGATAATATTTTTTACTGAAAAAAGTATTTTACCGTTTCGGTTTTAATTTTTTAATTTCAAATTTAGCTCCCTATATGTAATAATTTTACGCAGTATATTAAATTTTTTAATTCATTGTTGGTAATTACGAGTTTACGTTATTTATGGAATTTTTGCAGACACTTTCCATCACTTATTACTAAAAAACAAAATTGCACGGAATATGGAATCTGATCCTGTCTTCACACTGAAACAAATATTATAGTAATCCAAACAATATTGCATAGTAAATGCAATTCTGGTAGTTTTTACAAGATTTATATTAATTTACACAATAGTTATGGTAATGTCCTACCATCGCGTCTGTCAAAACTACAATAATATTCTTGCTAAATTATTTGCAATGAGGCTGGTAATTGCATCAACATATTATTGTTGCTAATACATCATAACGATAGTAGTATAGTAAGTAGAAATGCTTAGCGAGAATATTCTGTTATATTATACCAGATTCTGTTTTTGATTACAAAACAATGTCTCAAAGTGGAAATGAGTCGTCACCGGCCTGCCCTGAAGCGTGAATGCACCGAGACAAGCAATGTTATAGTTTATCGTGTGATCGGTATCGGAATGTGTTATACTGCAATATGTATGTGTTAAGTGTCTCACTGTCTCAGTAATGTTTAAATAAAATGAAGAATCAACCTAAGGATTAACTGAAGATGTGGCTGTAGCCACAAAACATGTAATGACATAACCTCAAAAAGTATATTGAACAGGTATAGTATTATTCAGTAAAGTATTATCAAGTAAAATCCAGCAGTTTCAACATGAATTCAGAATCTTATTTAGGCTTTCAATAGCCTAGGTTGGATATTAACAAGGTAAAAGTAACAAAGAGACTGAGATTAAGTTACTAAGCCTTAAATAATCACAATAATCAAAAATATGATTAAAGCAAAGCGAACGGTGGTCTATTAACCCCATACTTCTGCAGCTTTCATGTAAGCAATTTTATGTAACTGATTTTGGTTAGTTTTCAGGTTATGTTCGTTAAACTGTAGGGTTGTACATAACCACTCCACTGTAGTAACCACAAAAACAACTTATTGTAGAAATAAAAAAAGGTATTGGCATAGCTACTATACATTCTGAGAGGAGAGTCAACCGAACTTATAGCTGCAGCAATAACTTATTGTAAAAGTAAAATTAAGAGTTATTGTTATAAATACTATAAACTCTAGTAACGATTCTCATAATGTATAGTATTATTGACAATAATTATTGCTCTGACAGCAAGATGTATTGCTTGGGCTCCAATTTCATTATTGTAATATTTGCAATAATAAATTATTTATGTAGCATGCCACAATAAAATATTGACAATAACAGGATTGTAGCTGCTACCAAACACATTGCTGGGACCATATTTACAATAATTTATTGTTCCACATACCATATTCTGGTTCATATAACAATAATATTTTTTCAGTGCATGTGGAAAGAAAAGCTAGGATATAAATTAGTGGCACAATCCACACAAGCTGGGAAAAGGCACTGAACAGCCAAAACAGAGAACTGTAAAAGAAGTAAAAACAAAAGAAAACTACAATCAACACACATAAATCAACAACAAAAATAAAACCCACAAACGAGCCTACACTAGTACACAACTACACAAGTGGACACGTCTCGCCTGAGCATCCGCCGTGCACACTTGTGAACTAGTGTTGTCAGTTTGTGCGTTTTACTTTTTATTTTGGAGCAGTATTATTTTGTTTTGACTGCTTTTACAGTTCTCTTTTTTAGCTTTTCAGTGTTTTTTACCAGCTTTTCTGGATTTTGCCACTAATTTAGTTATGTTCCAGGTAATTATATCCACTTAAAGACGGAATCAGATTCCAGTTTCCGAAGCGTGTGAAACCTTTTTTACTAATAAGTGATGGAAAATGCCCATAAAAGTTCCTTAAATAACAAATGAGTTTTGTTTGTGTTTGGTTGTCACGTGCGAAACGCGTTTTGATTCAACAAAACGGTAGGCCCTGTTGATGAATTCACAGCCTAGAGATTAAAAAATACTAAACGAGATTTCGTGGCTCAATCTACAACTCGTTTGGTTGCGATCGAAATTTAAATTCATATTGTCACTGTGACTTGATTTATAAATAATTATTTGTTATGTATTGATTATTATTAAAATTTAAAAGCAGCATTTTAAATGGGTTTTCCTCAAGTTACGTCCATACCTTTAATCTTTAATAAATTAACGAATTTTTGTTAAGAATTTCGATACCATACAAGTTTTACGGGTGCATGTAAGTAGCTATAGCTTGTGTAGTTAAAATGGAGTAACCTTTTTGATAAAGAGTCTATTGCGTCCCCATACAGTTTTGTTTAAAATTAATATTATCTTCTCTAATGGTAAACAATAGTAATTTATAAAAGTTAATTAATTGTTTAATTTTATTCATTGTTCTTAACTTTATTATAGTTTAACGAATATCAGACGTTAATTTCTAAAGTTAATATTTAACATTTGTAATATTTGAAGTATTCTCTGTTATAGTGCTTTAAATCTTATAGTATGTATGTTTTGGTGGTAACAAACATTAAATTATCAACATTAAATAGACCGGAAAGTAAGGGGAAAAATTAGCAACTTGGTCAAAACCTAAAAACGTTCAATTAGGAAACTGACAGTACAGCCTACTCATAGTACAAATAACGTTTGTTTTGAGAATTACAATTTAGTAAATTCCACTAATGAAATCACTACTTACAAAAAAAAATCTTATTCAATATTGAAAAAATTGATTTAGGCTATTAAAAGGGACCTACATTGGGGATCACAATTTAAAAATATGCAACACAATTTTTTCATAAACTTAACAAAATCAATACTGTCGCTTACATCAAAAACGTTTCGCATACAACTATCCCTACCCCGTTCAAACGT
Organism: Allygus modestus; assembly: GCA_963675035.1. Taxonomy (NCBI): domain Eukaryota; kingdom Metazoa; phylum Arthropoda; class Insecta; order Hemiptera; family Cicadellidae; genus Allygus; species Allygus modestus. The sequence continues at coordinate 532,963,681 of OY776111.1, forward strand.
ATAAACGTACAGTCTACACAACGATAGGTCAAAGAAACTTACTAGGCCAACACAAACAAAGGACACCTAACTGTACCTGAGCGCAGCGGAAGATCTGACACCACTTTATACTCCATTGATACTGACATTCTGACTCAATGTCACCGTTGATAGCTGTTATCACCGCCGATTAGCTCTTATCAGTAAATAATGACAGTGACAGATAACGTACACCTCGCGAACTTGTAAGCCGGCGAATTAACTTCTCGTGTGACGAGTGTTTACAATGTTAGGCCTATTGCAGTCAGGCTGCTAATGCAATAATCATGGTTTACCAGGGTAGTTTATAGGGTTTGTTTATTGGTGTTTAATATGTTTGCAGTGTGTGATTTTTACGATTTGTGGTTTTTAGCGAATTTCCCCTATAGGGAAGAAGCTATTACTCATGGTAATACCCGAGACCTATAGCCCGATGGTCTATGTAGCCCGAGACCATGATACATTTTTGTTTTGAGGTCCCCAGTTGCCAAAAACACCATTTGTTCAAATTTGTATATATGTATGAATATTTGTGTCCGTAAGCACGATATCTCTCGTAAAAAAGGTCCGATCTTAAGGAAATTTGGTACAAATGTGTAAACTACCATTTATTTGAACGAATTCGCAGACCAGACCATACCAGACGAATCGCACCATCCGAAGGGGGATTTATGGGGTGTTTTGTACTCCAAAAAAGGTTTTTGGGGGATTTCACATGTAATTTTTATTTAAATCAAATTTTAATATCCGCCATTGAATTCAGCTTAAAAAAACGAGTTCGCACGCAGCACGCTGACGTGAGGGAAGAGAATTTCCACATGATAACTATTAAAACTCAGGGTTTTATAAATAAATAAATTTACTATTTTACTCAGGGGGTCACGTTAGGAACTTCTATGGTGGTCCCGGGCTTAAGTTTCACCGTGCGGGTCATGCTAATAGTTCACTTTCCAAAGGAAATTCACTAAAAATTTGGTATTTTGATCATTGCTCTACGTTAATTGGTTACTGAAATATTGAAAGTGCTAAACACAGTACGTTGTCTAATGTTATTCTTATGGAGAGAAAGACAAATTTTATATCTCGCTTATTTATGAATATAAACTGACGAAACTTGGTATATGGCTTTATCTGGTTGTGTTTTATTGTTGTTTGCACAAAAAAACGTGTTTTCGCCAATGGTTCCCATAGCAGCAAACCTAGGTACTCGGTCTCCATGTTATTCTTAGGGAAAATAATTAAAATGTTATTTAACGCTTATTTATGAATGTATATGGATGAATCTTGGTATGCGACTTCAACTAGATGAGTTCTATTGATATTTGCATAAAAAACCTATTATTTTGTGATCATTGTTGCAGCAAACCCGCGTACTCATCCCCAATATGATTCTTATGGAGAATACTTAATATTTTAAATATCGGTTATTTGTGAATATATTTCTTATGAATCCTGGTAAGTGGCTTAATGTCTAACTAAGACATACATATTCATTGGAAATACACTGAATACGCAGGTTTGCTGCGACGGCGGTATTGATGTATTTATTTCTGTCCTGACACCCAGAGTACGATAGATTTGCTAAGATCTGTATAAAAATAAAGGTTCTATTTTTTATCAAGTATGGGTAACATTTTAAAAAGTAGTGTGATATTTCATTAAAAAACCCTGTATTGTGTTTGTCTCTAAATTATTTAACTTTGTTTTGTAGGGTATACATACGAAAATATATTTAACAACAAATATATTTTACTCCGCAGAATAATTTATGAACTATTCATTTATAAAGCTCATCGCAAAAACATCTGGGTGGGATTTAAAACTTTGATTTTTCAACTGTGCTAATACAAATTAATAATTTTGCTTTGAATTCGTCAAAATTCGTAAAAACTCGTAAAACAATTTAAATGAATTCTAAATTGTATATATTTAAAGTCCTTTAAATGTATGTAATTTAGAATTCTAAAATGTCTAGCAAAATCGTTTTTGCAATTACTGACTATTGTTAATGTTGAAAAAACTTCTTTTGTATAGTTTTGTATAGTATAATCTTTGTAGTTTTATTTTCATTAACTCTAACTTGTATAAACTTAAAATACCCCCGTCGCAGCAAACCTGCATACTCAGCGAATTTCCAGTGGAAATACAAATGTCTTAATACTACATAAAGCCACTTACCAAGTTTCATAAAAATATATTCACAAATAAGCGATATATACAATTTTAATTATTCTCCATAAGAATAACTTTGGGTCTGAGTATGCAGGTTTGCTGCAACAAGGAACACAAAAATGGGTTTTTATGCTAATATCAATATAACTCAACTAGGTGAAGTCGTATACCAGTTTTTATTAATTTATGTTCATAATTAAGGGAGACAGATCATTTAATTATTATCCATAAGAATAACATGGGAGCTGAGTACGCAGGTTTGCTGCTACGGGAGAATTATGCAAAAAAGATTTTTTGGAGCAAATATCAATAGACCTCAACGAGATGAAGCTGTATACCAAGTTTCGTCAGTATACGTTCATAAATAAGCGAGATAAAAAAATTGTCTTTTCCTCCATAAGAATAACATTAGACAACGTACTGTGTTTAGCACTTTCAATATCTCGGTAACCAATTAACCTAGAGGAATGATCGAAATACCAAATTGTGTGTTTTTTTAAGCTGAATCGAATGGTCAAAACTAAAATTTGACTTTAAAAAAAATTATATGTAAAAAACTCAAAAACCCATTTTTGGGGTACAAAACCCCCCCAAAATACCCCTTCGGATAGGTCGATCTGTCCAGTTTTCGAACTTAAAGTCATAAATGCTGCTTTACATGTTTATACCAAATTTCGTCAAAATCGGATCATTTTTACGAGAGTTATCGTGCTCACGGACACACACACATATATATATATATATATATATATATATATATACAGTATCGAACGAATGGTGTTTTTGGGGTCTGGGGACCTCAAAACGAAAAGTTATCATGGTCCCGGGCCTAGGTCTTACCATGCCGACTACGGTAATAGCTTCTTCCCTATAGGGGAAATTCGCTAACTTCCCTATAGGGGAAATTCGCTAACACGTATAAATAAATAGTATAGTATAGAAGAGAATAGTATAGTACAGTGAATTGAACCTGTTCACTTGAATGGTCTTGAACAATGAGAAGTACATGCAAATTAACACACATATTTTTATTACACCCTCAATATTAATATGTACCCCCAACAGTCACGAAAAAAGTAATAAGATTTCATAACGTGACGTTATTTCTGGTGTGACCGTAAACTCTAAATTTGCAAATTAGGCCCTACCTCACTGGAACCGAACCAACCTAACCTGACCTCCGAGAGAACGCCGCGCAGTGTTTACGGAAAGCACTTGATTAAACGAACAATCTAGTTCGTTAGTACACAGACAAAGTTAACATTCACACAATGAAGGTAAGAACTCAACAATGAACTGTTTGTTTTGCAAATATCATTCGCCACGTCGTCGGTGGCTATTCATCGTCAAGCTCCAACAAAGACCACACACTACACTACCGGACTTTTGCCCGTAGAAAACATCGAACAAGACATCGATCGACCTTTTTTAGCGAATTTCCCCTATAGGGAAGAAGCTATTACCGTAGTCGGCATGGTAAGACCTAGGCCCCGGACCATGATAACTTTTCGTTTTGAGGTCCCCAGACCCCAAAAACACCATTCGTTCGAAACTGTATATATATATATATATATATATATATATATATATATATATATATGTGTGTGTGTGTGTGTGTCCGTGGGTGCGATAACTCTCGTAAGAAAGGTCCGATTTTGATGAAATTTGGTATAAACGTGTAAAGGAACATTTATGACTTAAAGTTCGAAAACCAGTGATATCGCTCTACCTTAAGGGGTATTTTTCGGGGGTTTTGTACACCAAAAATGGGGTTTTTTGAATTTTTCCATATAATTGTTGAAACAGTCAAATTTTAGTTTTCACCATTGGATTCAGCTTAAAAAAAACACACAATTTGGTATTTTGATCATTTCTCTACGTCAATTGGTTACCGAGAAATTGAAAGTACTAAACACAGTACGTTGTCTAATGTTATTCTTATGGAGGAAAAGAAAAATTTTATATCTTGCTTATTTATGAACATATACTGACGAAACTTGGTTTACAGCTTCATCTGGTTGTGAACCATTGATATTTGCTCAAAAAAACAAATTTTTGCCAAAGGCTCCCGTAGCAGCAAACCTGCGCACTCAGCTCCATGTTATTCTTATGGAGAATAAGTAAAGTGTTATCTCCCTCAATTATGAAAATAAATTAATGAAATTTGGTATGTGACTTCACCTAGTTGAGTCATATTGATATTAGCATAAAACCCCATTTTTTGTGTTCCTTGCTTCAGCAAACCTGCATACTCAGCCACCATGTTATTCTTATGGAGAATAATTAAAATGTCATAAATTGTTTATTTATGAATGTATATTGATGAAACTTGGTATGTAGCTTTATGTGGTATTAAGATAAATATATATGCATTGGAAATTCGCTGAGTACGCAGGTTTGCTGCTACGGGGGTATTTTTGGACTTTCTCGAGAGTGCTCGGTGCTCGGTCCGATGTCTGATCCGAGAAAACGTCCGGTATAAAAAATAAATAAATAAAAATAATGTGTGACCGCCTTTAGGGTGGGCTCCAGTCATGAAACTTTTCGAATTTCTACCTTTCTACCTGCTTCTCCCAGGCCTATGTTAACTGTTAAAGCCTACCACTGAACGGATTATCCGATATCTTTGATTTATAGCTCATTTCAGAGCAAAAAAGTACTTAGCGATTTTAGTGGGGAAAATCACGAATAATTATCGTCCAGTGAAGTTAAAAAATATTTTATATTAACGATTTTTTGTGGGTGGACTATTCCTCATAAAAATTTCGCTCACTTGAAATCGCTAGGTATTGTTTTGTATGAACCATAAATCGATGATTTCAGATAATCCGTTGAGGAGGGGCGGGCTTTGAAAGTTAACATTGATCTTAGAGGAGAAGCAGGTATTCTTAATACTTTAAGGCTTCATGATTCATGCTTATATTCCGAAAATGTACCATCAATGATTAGAGAGTAACAAGTTTCACGACATTTCAGGATTTGAAATCCAATCCCAAACGCCCAACGCCCAATTTTGCCACTTATGTTGTTATGTTCTAGGCACAATTCTCACCTGACGACGGCATCAGGTTCCAGATCCCGAAACGTCGTGGAACTTGTTTCTCTCCAATCAGTGACGGGACATGTTCGCAATATTTTATTAAACGACATAAACTCACCATAGCAATAATAAATTTGAAGCAGAGTCGGGCGTTCCCTTGGTTAATTGGCATTAGAAAAATATTTGAGCTAAAACCTTCAGTATACTATTATCAACGTCTGTCTGTTGTCACGTGTCTTCCTTTCTAAAAAAATCTTTCGGAACGATTGAGCTGAAATTTTGCATTAAGGTGGTTTAAATATATGGGTTACGAATAGGCTCGATCTGTTTGGGTTTCAAAAATCTATCAGGGCTCCACCCCACGGGTCTTCAACATTCCAATAATAGTCTTTTAGATATTGGTTTTGAATAGACCACGTTTGGTTTAAAAACGTTATACTATAGTAACAACGTTTTGATATAGTACATCAACTATTTTACTATTAATATCTAATATAGTGGGCATACTTAATGAGTATCTCAACTTTATTTTGATCCCAAATTCAACTTAAACCTTGTATTAACATTTTATGAAATTTCTTTCCTACGGTACTTGCTTTAAAGTATTTGCTGATTTTAAGGACAAATGATAATCTAAAATGCAATCAATCACTAGATGCGCAAATCTTCCTCTTGAATTCTATTTATTTGGAACAAGTGGAGATTTTCTTATTGACCTAAATAGAATCCGCAATCTGTCAGATTTGTTGAAAATCTTTCAGAGTTAATCAAGTGCATGGTGAACTTGAAGTAAACTGCACGATTTTAAATTTTAAATAAATACGCGATAATAGTTTTGCGATAAAATTAATGTCTGCAATTTATGCAGCAGTAACGATGCAGTTTATCTTATCTAAACTCTAATTACGTCAAAGCCTCAAAATTTTAAGTCGCATTTAACTACAGTAGTAAAGTTCGTTTTTGAAATTACCATTAGGGAATTTACCCACGTTTTCTTATAAAATAATGTTTTAATGATATGTCAATATGTATATCAGTTTTGTTTTGCCTTTGTTTTATTAAACATTCTTTTGGAAAATCGGACTCCTGCAAAAATACAATTTCTTCATAATACGCAGCACTGCAGTAAAGCTATTTATAGATTGCGCCTAGAGTACCGACTATAAACAGTTTGCGTAGCGCAGCAGTCACTGATCACTGAAACCAAAAGTCACTTATACCAAAAGTTACTGATAGCAAAAATCACTGATACCAAAAGTCACTGATAGCAAAAGTCACTGATACCTAAAGTCACTGATACAAAAAGTCACTGATAGCAAAAGTCACTGATACCTAAAGTCACTGATAGCAAAAGTCACTGATTCCAAAAGTCACTGGTACCAAAAGTCACTGGTACCAAAAGTCACTGATACCAAAAGTCACTGATACAACTCCTCCCGTTACAGTTCCTTCGGTGATTTTATAATATCAGTGACAAAGTGTCAGTTCTGTTATTTATGCCCATCAGCAGTTATATGGAATTCTGCGACAATTAATGTATCAGGCTTTACAAATTACCAACAAATATTGTGACGATTTATAGGTTTGCAATTATACAATTATCCGGGTGTGAGATATAGCGAGTGTTGTGTTTACTTTGTATAAAAAATTATGTTCTCATGAATTTACGACATTATAAGTATGAGTGATTTCTTAGACAAGAGTAAAGTTATAACAGAAACATTTCTTCTTCGATATGTCACATTCCGACATTTCCTTGTCTTGCTTAGTATTCAGGGTGAACAATCGTTATGCACGTATCTGCAGTATCCTAATAGACTTAAACAAAATATACTAGCCTCTAATATTTAGAAGAGTAAAACTTATTTTCTGAATTGTAGTTTTCCGACGATACATTTTCCTGTCTGTTAAATTCCCTCGCTGGCACCCCTAAACACCAAATTTCAATTACATAACTAAATTAAGGGCACAATAAGCAAAAATAATACATTTTCAAAATTTGTACTGGACAAGCTTGAAAGCAAAACTATTTTCTCCCTGTGACGCACAAAACAGGAGTGTCTTTTACTTCCTGGCAGATATGATCAAAATAGGAGAAATCTGTTTTCGGAGTTTCGATCACAATCTTATCTGCTACCATATGACGCACATAAGGCGGGGAGAGACCTGTGTTTGATGTTCGATGAATCTTACTTTGAACGGAAAGGAGTAGGTAATTATATTACACCAGTGGCTTCAAGGGGCCAAAGCCCCTAACCTTTCTCCTATATTCTGCCTCATCTGATTTTCATGCTGAGGAAAATAGAACATTATAGGTAGGATCACATGTTTTAATGTAAATAATGCAGACGTTTTTTAAACTCTCAAGCTTTTCTTATGGGGGATGTTTTACGTTATTTCTCGTTTGATGGTAACTTTTTGGAAATACTGCTATTTGTCCCGAGTCCTTGGGATCGAGACCTTTAATTTGAGCCGTCTCCCATCATTCTGCGATTTACCAAACGCCCACAATTTTGACTTGAAAATTTCGCTTACAGAATTATATATGAAGATTCCCACTTACAAGTAGATTGTTCCGAAATAAAGACACGACAAGGAAAACCAAAGGTGATATTTATTTCACCTTTAGGCATACCTACTTATTGAAAGAATAAGGCGATTTTTGTGAGCAAGCTATCGGCGATAATATTAGGTGTTATTTGAAAGCCTTTAACGTATATATGTGTCTTCTGGGGGTTTGGGAAACATCCACCTTTAGGGCTTCGACCCCTGGGCCTTAAAAGTTCCAATGTTAATCTTTTAGTAGAATATAAACCAATTGAATTGGACATTTAACTGCAACTGTTGGTATAGTAATAAAACAACGTAGCAAGCATATTTGTTTTAAGATAACGTCTGGACCGGCATCACAATATAAACTAATATATTGGTTATGTTTTTATTAATATATACTGTCCTTTAGGACCGTATACAAAGCTAGGCAATGACAAAAGAGAAAAATATAATTTGAATTCAAGCAATAACTAAACTGGATTCACTTGTTTTAACTGTTAACAAGAACAAGAGCGTGAACAAGATCAAGAAAAAGAACAAGAACAAGAAGATCAATAACAAGAACAAGAAGAACAAGAACAAGAACAGAACAAGAACAAGAAGAACAATAACAAGAAAAAGAGTTTACAAAGGATGGAACCAAATAATATTTTGTCAATACCAACGGTTGGGTTCACATAAATTGACAGTTGACAGTTGACAGCGGTCAGAGAAGTAACAGAGGCTGTCAAACTGTCAAAGAAAAGCTGCTATAGGTGGAAAACTTATCAATTATTTTATTTTCTGAGTCATAATGTTCCTTTGCTCATAAAGGTTTGGATCAAGGGTACACAGAAAGAAGTAAAACGACGATTTTACGTTCTGAGTTAGATAATTACCTCCCATCCTATTCCTGGTTAAAACGAGTTCGCACGCAGCACGCTGACGTGAGGGAAGTGAATTTCCACACAAAAAAACGTTTAAAACTCAAAATATGTGTAAAAACTTACATATATTCCAAATTTTATTGAAATCTGAAAACATTGATTTTTTTGGCTGTTCTGATACTGCTTGTTCCCTGCAAAGCTGGGAATACAATTTTGCGCATTATAATGAAGGTCCAGGCAGGCTTGAAAGTAGGCGTGAGTTGCTAGGGATGATAAAAGTACTCTAACATAGGAATAACAGGCTTTTCTAGTGTAAAACCCCCATAAGACAACGTACTGTGTTTAGTCGAAACACATTTTCCTTAGCAACTCGGTAAATATTTATGATAGAATGACGAGAGAGAGTTTAAAACTTTCGCCTCACTAATTCCCATAATTTTACGTGCATTAAGTTTACATCTGGGGCTTTTCTGACCCTTTTTGGGACCGAAAGCTCGAAATTTGAAAGATTAATCCCCAAAAAAGCGTTTAGAGTTTTCCGAATATACAATTTTGAACGACCCCCCAAAACGTGTTCAGGGGGTCACGTTAGGAACTTCTATGGTGGTCCCGGGCTTAAGTTTCACCGTGCGGGTCATGCTAATAGTTCACTTTCCAAAGGAAATTCACTAATAAAAATATGCGACCGTACCTAAAAGTATAATAGGCCCTACGCTAAGAATAATTCTTTAGAATATTTCTCCTTAGTCAATTTTGCACCGCGTTTGATGATTGAAGTATCAAATACATGTCCTGGATCCGTTGTTATGCAAAGTGGCTTCAATTTCCGACGCATTCATTCTGAAGCCTCAGGAATCTCTTAAAGTTAGTTTTCGGCCCGTGAGAATATCATGGAGGTAAATCTTAGTTCAATTTAATTCTAACACAGCTTTATATATAACAAAACACATTTTACAATATCAAAATGTTACGATGTGAGAACACAAACTAATGAATTGGCAAGGTAAACTCTTTTCAGACAAAATATGGATGAACTTTATACTGATGATGTTGTTTTATACAAAATATTTAATTACGTATAGTTATATTAGGGGTGCTAACAACGAAAAGAGTAAATTTTATTTTAGTATAGTGGTATGGTGGCAACACTGTCATTTCAAACTAGACGGTTAGAATATGATCGAGTTGGTTTGGCCATATAACTGGAATGACGTGGATAATTGTAAGTTGTATTTAGTTATTATTTAAACATTGATACCTTGAATTTGTGTAACTTTTAACTGTAAAAAATGTAAAAAACTAATATTGTTTCACCTCAAAGTAAAGAAAAATGTTGAAGAGTTCCATAAAATAGGAAATAGTCAAATTAAATCAAACTTGCATTTTTCAACAGGAAAACCTCATATTGTAACGTAACATTCATATGAATTTTATTTTATTTCATTTAAATTTGTATTAAATAATTTAACCTTACCTGATTGTAATTCCATTGTTTTGCTTTCTGTACAGACGTAGATCATTCCATCCCAGTTGGCCAGACACCAAATAAAGTAAGACTAAACCATTACATCTTATTAGACAGTAGCTGATATAGCTAAGGGTCATTTTATTTATAATTTGTACATTTTAAAGCGCACCGTCAGTAAACCATATTAAGTTACAACGATGTCAGATTGTTCTTATTAAATCCTGGAGTAAAGTATTTCGAGTGGTTGGTTATGTAAAACCCAAAATTTAAACCATGTTTATACCAAATTGGCACCCTCGGTATAACTTTGCCCGGTTTCGAGCAACTACTAGTTAATTTATAACTTAGCCGATAGAAATTATACGTAGTTTATCAAACCAGCAGTTACTAAAAAATGTAAATACCCCCGACGCAGCAAACCTGCATACTCAGCGAATTTGCAGTGAATATATAACATAACACATTAAAAAAATTAAAAGGATTTATAAGAAATTATTCACAAACAAGCGATATTTAAAATATTTATTATTCTCCATAAGAATAACATTGGGGATGAGTACGCAGGTTTGCTGCAATAAGGAGCACAAAATAATGGGTATTTATCATAAATAAGCGATATAAAACATTTTAATTATTTTCCATAAAAATAACATGGGGTACCTATAGGTTTGCTGCTACGGGAACCATACGCGAAAAAGTTTTGTTGTGCAAACAACAATAAACCACAACCAGATGAAGCCATATACCAAGTTTCGTCAGTTTGTGTCAATAAATAAGCGAGATATACAATTTTTCTTTTTCTCCATAAGAATAACATTAGACAACGTACTGTGTTTAGCACTTTAAATATCTCAGTAACCAATTGACTTAGAGCAATGATCAAAATATTACATTTTTTTAAGTTGAATTCAATTTTGGAAATTAAATTTTGATTTAAATACAAATTACATGTGAAAACCCCCAAACACCCATTTTTGGGGTACAAAACCCCTCCAAAAATCCCCCTTTGGATGGTGCGATTCGTCTGGTTTTCAAACGCGTTCAAATAAATGGTACTTTACACATTTGTACCAAATTTCATTATTGTCGGACATTTTTTAAGAGGGTTATCGTGCTTACGGACACCTAAATATATATATATACACATTTATAACAATTTGAACGAATGGTGTTTTTGGCAAACAAAAAGTTATCATGGTCTCGGGCTTAAGTCTTACCATGAGACCTACGGTAATAGCTTCTTCCCTATTATATAGGGAAAATTCGCTAAAATGTAAAAAAAATTCTTAAATGTCCACGGTTTGTTCTGATACTATCCGAAAGTAGTCGTTGAAGAAATAAATTTAACAAAACAAAATCATAAACACAAACAGAATGGGTTAGGCCATAGGAAAAATAATCGTTGAAAATTGTCTTCTAGTTTTGTAGGGCCTTCTAGTTGAATGCTCCTGAAAATAATTCACCCTAAAGATTAAACATCTTATGTTTCAACGCACATTTGATAGAAGCGAAATCAATTTGGTCAAACAGCTGTATTTTATATTAAGAGATATTACAACGGCGACCGGATTTATGTTTTTTTATTTATTAATTTACGGTGGACGAATTCCCTTCGCTCGTTACAAAGCGAAAATCGTTGAGACTAGAACTGCCCCAATGATTTGACTGATAGGAGGTAAATGACGTTGATATTTTTAGAGTGAAAATCTAGTTCCCCTTGAACTGAGGGAATCGATTGACTGTTTTTAAGGTTATTTAATTGTTTAAGTACCTGTAGGCCGATATTTGCTCGAGGAGAGTGGCAAATTTATACTTTAAAATGCCCTGTTGGTTACAGCTCACTGGCTGTTTTGGTCAGATGTTATGTTTAAATCAATGTAATTTGAAACTACAGAAGCCAAAAAGCTTTCAATTTCCAAATAAGTTTTAAAACAAAACTTGCTTTTTCCTGGTGTCAAAAAATTTCTAATTGATTTATGCGTACTCCAATATAAGAAAAACTTCCGTTGTAACACGAGATCCATTTTGCATACATAAAAGACTCATATTACATTAGAGTTTGAACGATATGCAGAGTTTAAAAAACAGAATTTTAAAATTTTAATTATTGTGGATATTGTGGAAGAAAATTAATATTTTTATCTGCTGATTGTTGATTTTATCAATCAACAATACTTACTTAGCACATAATACCCAATTATACTTAGTTAGAGGCATTTATTTCGCGCCAGGTAAAGCAATTAGAGCTCGACAACGCTTGAGCCACAAAGTAAACATAATTGGGCTGTATATGAAAACTTCATGTTACCGTTGAGAGATAAAACCATAACAATAATGAATGGAGTGATATTTTTAGAGAGATGAAATCTGAAGAAAGAGCCTAAGAACGATAATTTTAGGCACTTGAAGATAAAGATTGGTTTGTTTTACGTGACTGTCCCGCCGCGCCGTTAAAATGTTTTATCACGATAATCTATTTGTACAACGTATGTTGAACTTTGTCAAGAGTACAAAATATAAAATGAAAAATTCTCACACTTATGTAAATAAGTAATTTGACACATCTTTATATTAATAGGCAAGCACAAAACTTGTCATTTTTTCTCAGCTTGTGTGCATCGTAGGAGAAATTCGCGCGTGCGTTAGAAAGGTAGTGTCTTGTAGACGAGCAGAAACCCTCATAATTTACATCGGCCCCCAGGGCTACGCCCCACAGGCTTTAAAAGTTCCAATGTTAATCTTACGGAAGAACAGTAATTCAATAAATAATTCTATATTTGACAGCTGTTGATATAACAAATGCTAGCGAAACATCAAGAACAGATGTTTCAGGCATAATGTAAATAAAATACTACTCGCTACTGGAATGGTAACACCCTTATATTATCCGTTTTAACTCCACATCAAAAAAATCAAACCTTTTCGTGAGGAAGGGGGGGGGAGGATGATGGAAGGAGAGAGGATAAGGTGGAGAGGTTTCAGGTATAAATAAAAAGCCTACTGATTACTGGAATGGTAACGTTTTTCTGCTATCCGTTTTAACTCCACGGTAAAAAAATACCTGGAGGTGAGGATGGGTGAGGAGGAAGTACAGTAGAGCGAGATAGAGATGATCACAACAGAACCCACTAGATATTAAACATGTTCATATATTCGTCGACTTTTAATACAAAAAATATTTGGTCGAATTTAGAGCATTGGGCGGTCTCTAGTTATATTAAATACAAATATTTAAACAATAGTCCTGACTTATAAAAATAACTAAATACAATCATTCGTTGTCTCATTTTCAATAAAATTAAACAATTCATCAGAAAAACAAAGATAACACAAATCCCTGTTTAGGTCAATTTTTTATTGTGTGAGGTCTTGATTTTTTTCGTGAAGTGAGACATAACTGATAAGTCGTCAGAGGTGAGCCCAGATAAGTGTTATCACTCTTCCACGGCCTAACTGAACGACCTTGTTTAAATAGGGTTTAATTCACTCTCACGCCTCACAAGGCGAAGAGAACCGAAACAGCTGTTTGTTAATACAACTGCCAGCTGTTTGCTAATACAACTGGCAGCTGTTCCATAGACCTCTAAATATAAATACCATAGAGTACCGAATTACTGATAGCTTATTCTTTCTTTGAGCACATTACCAATTAAATTCCGAGTTTTTTAAAATTTAAATTGTTTTACCAAAATATAATTTAATTTTCTTTTAGAGATTGATTAACCAGAGAAGGTTTTACTGGTTTTTGTTGCGAGTATGTGCGAGACGCCACGGAAATAGAACAGTAGATTCAACGGCCTCACGGTCAAACAATGTTTTGTTGCCAATTTGGCTGGAAACCCGTGATTGCGCGGCACTATAATAGCATTATTTTACTTTGGTGTTTGGTGCGCCATGTAGCTGTATGCTATTAACCGGTGGTTGAGAAAATACCCCCGTCGCAGCAAACCTGCGGACTCAGCGAATTTCCAATGCATAATATTTGTCTGAATTCCATATAAAGCCGCAAACCAAGTTTCATAAAAATATATTCACATATAAGCGATTTTAATTATTCTCCATAAGAATAACATTGGTAATGAGTATGTAGGTTTGCTGAAACAAGGAACAGAAACAATTAGTTTTTATGCAAATATAAATAGAATTTAACTAGGCGAAGCCACATACTAAGTTTCATCGATATTCAATCATAAATAAGCGATATATGACATTCTAGTTATTCTCCATAAGAATAACATGGGGGCTGAGTACGGAGGTTTGCTGCTACGGGAATAATCAACAAAAAATCAATTTTTTGTGCAAATGTCAATATACCAGTACTACTTGAAGCCACATTCCAAGTTTCATCAACATACATTTATAAATAATCGAGATATAAATTTTATTTATTCTCCATAAGGATAACATTGGACAACGTACTGTGTTTAGCACTTCGAATATCTCTGCAACGGTTGGGCGTAGAATCACAATTTAAACACCAAAATGATTGTTTTGTGGAACTGAACATATTGGTAAAAGCAAATGTGAAGTTTACATTAAAATAAACTGAGGAAAAGCCAAAAACCTTTTTCCCATAAGATTAACATGGGAGATTTTATGAGCAGGTTTTTTTGGATTTTCTCCGCAACCACTTAACCTAGGTTAATAATTCAAAATACTAAATTATTTTTTTTTTTTAAGCTCTATAACATGGTCAAAACCAAAATTAAGTTTTTTAAAAATTTTAGGGTGAAAAATGCAAAAAACTGATTTTTGGAAAATTTAAAACCCCCATAAACCCCCCTTCCCATGGTCCGATTTTTCTGGTTTTTGAACTTAAAGTCATGAATGTCATTTTACACATTTGAGCCAAATTTCATCAAAATCGGACGTTTTTTACTCAAGTTATCGTGTTAACGGACACATATATGGATATATATATATATATATATATACATATATATATATAGATTTATATATAGATATATATATACATATATATAAATTTGAACGAATAGTGTTTTTGGCATCTGGGGACCTCAAAACAAAAAGTTATCATGGTCTCGGGCTTAAGTCTTACCATGAGACCTACGGTAATAGCTTCTTCCCTATAGGGGAAATTCACTAAAAGAAGATTTCGACTGTAGTTATAAAATAAAATATGCTCTTTTATGTTTGTATAAATCAATTAAATGCCGAGTTTTACAAAAGTTCCGATCACCCCTGTAATTCTGTAATTCTTGGCGGAAGGTTATTTTTGAATGGTATTCAAAATGGGGGATTTTTGAGGTTTATCCAAGTTTTTAAATGCAAACCCCTTTAAGTTTACACGTTGTTTTAAAGAGATTTAGAAAATAGTCGATTTTGTAGGGAACATTTTTAACTACCTCATAACATACTTTACTTTAAGGCTATCTAAAGGTTAATTTAGTCATACTAATAAATTAGAGGGGTCCGGACTTTTTTACACCAGGTATATATGCATTTAGTACAACCTTAAAATTGATAAAAGCATAATATATAACTCATAATATATTAAACTGCAGGGCGTACGATTCTTTTTGAGCTATTTGTGATTTTAACGTAAAGTTAATTTTTGAAATGCCTAGGCCTATTGGCAGCAAAATAGGAAATAGGGGGTGGCCTATTTCATATTGGTAGCTGGCCTCTGGCTATTTCATAAGGTTCTCAGGGTCGAGCCGTTGAAAGTAAGTATTTTTAATCTCATGAAACGTCAGTGTCAACCGAGGCTCATTCTTACATCAGTTGTTTTTGCAAGTGTTTTCTGACGAAAGTTATATTTTAACTTTGTATAACATTTTGTTATGACGTCATCAGCGCTAATCTGATTGAATAGGTTTACTTCTCACACAAGAAGACTCATTTTAAATACTCGCGATATTATTATTTTAATCTGTTCTTTATTTAAATATAATTTATTTTCCATTAAATACAATAAAAAATGTCCTGGTTATACCGACAAGATTTTGGAAGAGGTTCTCAAATTTCAGCATTTGCTTCTTTGCCAAGGTCAAAATGTAATAAACACACCAAAAGTTTTCTACTTTAGTCAATGCATCTGTATGGGTGTTTAGTTTTAGTATGTTTGAAAAAAATCCAAAGTAATTTGTTTGATCCTTTAATAATTTTTCAAAATTTAAAATCAATATGCTTGGAAAGGATACCTAAAATTGTGGTCAAACAAATTCTAGCCCGACTAGTTAAAAGCACAACACACGATTTTTATACTAACATATGGTAATAATTAAACACCAATAATTCATTTAACTCAAATTTGAATTACATAAAACCACTGAAATCTTTTTAAAACGTCAACTCCAATTACAGAAAAAAAGAGTATAAAACACAAAAACGTACCTGAAAAAAATTAAAAAATACCGTAGCTCTATTAAACATTTTGTTTCTACTATAAATCAAAAGGAAATTATAGCGCATGCGAAGGCGCACGTGAATGATAAGGTGCCCTTGGCATGGTAATAGTTAAAACGCAATCAGCTGATTAAATTATTGTGAAAAACAAGTCAGCTGATTGAATGTTATACTGCCGTGAATAACGGTTGATTAGTTGGGTTGAGTTGATGAATAGCTTGGTCCGTAAGTTAATAATCCTACCTGATCATCCTATACTCTAATGTGGGTAAGGTTTGCTTGCTTGCTTGCTTGCTTGCTTGCATGCTTGCTTGCTTGCGACACGGATCTCAAAAACGGCTCCAACGATTTCCTTCAAATGTTCGAAATAACTAATTTCTCGGATAAAAATAAGTTCTAGACAGGTCTCATCCCCAGGGAAAATCAAATAATGTAAAAAAACTAAAATGAAAAGTTAAAAAAATTAACATTGGGCTTATGGAGTTTCAAATCAAAACAAAAGAATTGCAACAGCTGTTCATAATCAACCAGGGAACTGTCAAAGTGATACTCATGTTGTTTATGATTATTAACATGTAGTTTCCTGAGAGGAGAGATTAAAAGATTTGAGTTAAGATTACAAATATAGAGTAGTAAAATAAATCAAAGGGACATTGAGCTATAAATAATAACTGGAGGGACCTTAAAAATGTAGAAAAGAGGCAAATTAATAATACAAATCTGATTATCAG
This sequence comes from Allygus modestus, assembly GCA_963675035.1. Taxonomy (NCBI): domain Eukaryota; kingdom Metazoa; phylum Arthropoda; class Insecta; order Hemiptera; family Cicadellidae; genus Allygus; species Allygus modestus. The sequence continues at coordinate 532,980,898 of OY776111.1, forward strand.
TAGGGGGAAGTGGTGAAATATTACTCCGAGTCATCTAAAAAAACTGACTGGCCTTCCCCTGAGCAAAGCTCGGCCCCCCAGGTACTATACTTTAATACGTGCAAGGCCTATTGGTTTGTTCTAAAGTAGTTATGTGTGGTACGTTTATTTGCAAAATTGATCTCGTAATCCAGCAGATGGATTCTTTTTGAACAGAGATCAGGCGTTTAAAACCTGAAAAATCGATTGGTGAAAACCTCAAACCCAGGAAAACTCAAAATTTGGTTAAGAAGAGTAGTTTGGTGATTTGAAATTTTAACATTGGACCTATGGAGTTTCAAATAAAAAAATGAATCGTAACAGCTGTGAATAAAAAGCCAGATAACTGTCAAAGTAAGACATGGTAAAATGCCAACAATTGATTACTGAAAAAATTGACTAAACCATTGTAAGAACCATTGTATATAGATTGGTCGTATCCTAAATTAATAAAACATGCATATAACAAAACTACTACCTGTTGGAACATTGAACTATAACATCTGGAGTGACATTAGACATGAAGAAAAGAGGAAACTGGGCGAAGTAAATCTGCTCGTCGGTAGAGGAGCGTGGTGAGAATTTACTCCGAGCCTAAACAAACTGGTCGTCTCTGAGCAAAGCTCGGTCCCCCAGGTTCTAATTATGAAAGGAAGGTTGTGTATGTCCGTCTACCTTCATGGATAACACTGCTCTTGGATTATAAAAGAAAGTAAAGAAAGGAACGCTTCCGATTCTATACGAAGTATTGTGTTGGTTACCTCTTCAATTTATTAAGGAACACATTTTGCTAACAATAATTTGAAATCACGTTAATCCAATTATTATTAGATTTGTTATTCGTATTTGTGCTTTGATACTTTGTTCTAGTGTAAATAAGAACACAAAGTTTACTAAGGGACGACACAATAATATTGATCTAGAGCAACAGGTACCAGTGAGTATAGGAAATTTATCGCTATGTTAAAGCAGATTGGCAGATGTTATAATTGAATAAAGATTACCCTAAAAGAAGATTTTCCCCGAACACTTTATAGCAAAATCGCAGTACCACAACTGAATTAATAACACTGTGAGTGAATGTGTGAATCAATTAAATTTTAAGCTTGTTTATACTACAAAAGTATCTAAACTTAAGACAAGTAAGTTTACTTCAACATCCTATACTCTAATATGAGTAAGGTTTGCTTGCTTGCTTGCAACACTGATCTCAAAAACGGCTCCAACGATTTCCTTCAAATGTTCGAAATAACTAATTTCTGGGATAAAAATAAGTTCTACACAGGCCTCATCCCCAGGAAAAATCAAATAATGTAAACAAACTAAAATGAAAAGTTAAAAAAATAACATTGGGCTTATGGAGTTTCAAATCAAAACAAAAGAATTGTAACAGCTGTTCATAATCAACCGGGGAACTGTCAAAGTAATACTCATGTTCTATATGATTATTAACATGTGGTTTCCTGAGAGCAGAGATTAAAAGATTTGAGTGAAGATTACATAAATAGAATATTAAAATAAATCAAAGGGACATTGAGCTATAAATAACAACTGGAGTGACCTTAAAAATGTAGAAAAGAGCCAAAAGAGTTGTACAAATCTGATTATCAGTAGGTGGTAGTGGTGAAATATTACTCCAAGTCATCTAAACAAACTGGCTGGCCTTCCCCCGAGCAAAGCTTGGCCCCCAGGTACTAAAATATGAAACATTAACAATGTAATATTTTATTAGAATCAGCTGGAAGAAGTAAACAACAGAACAGACGACAGCTGTCTCGGAAATCGATCTACACCATGACGCAATAGGTTAGGAGGGGGAGAGAGTAGAAAGGCAGTAAAAACTCAATCTAACGCAGAACGAACGGTGGGAAAAGAAACATAAACAGAAACTATGAAGCAATCTTACCTGTAAGCCCTTCTGTGTTGTGTAACAGGGATATTTTTCACTATTTGAAAAAAAGAAGAGCGAAAAACCATCACAATCAGATGCGCGGGTGGTAACACTGATCGTGAACAGCTGGGATGGGATCTCCCGCCAGGCAATAGCGATCAGCTGTTTTGACGTCATTCGCGCCGAAATATCCCCCTCCCAAATTCACGCCTACGCGTGACGCGTGAGGATGACCTATCGCACCAAGGTTCGTGAGGGAGCTCGCACATAGCTTTGTCGTCAATATTCAGCTAACAAAATTTAATAAAAATTTTAACAAATATTTGTTTCGTTTGATTTGTTGGTTAGTCGTTTAATGAATTTATTGGAAACCTTTGATAATTATTATTAATTAATCCTACACATATCTTAATATAACCTAACCTTGTACCCCCTAGTAATTATGTATTTTAAACTATTACCTATAATGTTAACCTATTATAAATTTAATAACACAAACAAATTTTTACAAATTATATATATCATAATTAAAAAACAAAAATCAAAATCTTGAAATTTAATTTTTTTTAATGATTTCAATTACCATAGATTCATATTAAAAACGGTTCCATCATAGGTAATGCTACATAGTGTGCCAGTAAAAAAATTCAAATTGATAGTGCGTGGTTTAGGATAAAAGTGTACTTACGTTTGAAAAAAGTGAAGTTTTCGCTAGAGGCAAAAACAGTCACCGGCTCTTTTTTAACACTAAAACTCTCCTGCACCATAAGAAACACATTTTTCTTCATATTGATTTTTTATATTTAAATTTATTTTCTTCCTTATTTTAATTTTATTTTTAATAAAAAATTAAATTTAATTAATTTTTATTTAATTTTTAAGGTAGTTAAATTCACCGCGCACTACCAAATAAAAAAAATTTACTACTATTAATTTAAACTAAACATCAATGAATTATATATCGAAATGTTCGGAAAAACATAGACAAAAATTAGAACAATAAAAAAAATTAAAAAATAAATAAATATTTTCATACAAGGTTACCTTAAATAAACTGGTGATTTTCTGGAAAATATTCTGACAGATTTTCATTGTTATGTTTTTTAAGGAAAGTCCATTTTGAGTACAGTTCGGTTCACGGTGCTTGGCACCTGGGAAAGGCGAGAAACTACAGAAACGTATCGTAAATAAAAGTAGACATTAACAAAAACAACCAAAACAAATGTTTTAAAATTAAATAAGTGATTTTTGCTTTCTGTGGACAAAAGTAGATTGTAATACTAACGGCACTAAGCCAAATAGAGGCGAAAAATCATTCCAAAGCATAGACTAACTAGATATTCAAATCCATATTTGTAGCCCCGTGAGCTGCGGTTAAATTGAACAATTCAACCTGAGCTGCGGTTTGATTGGTACAATTTGAGCTGACTGACGGTCTCACAGTAAGTGATTTAGTCTTACAACTAACCAGATGCCAAGCACTGTGACCCGAACTGTAGAAGGGAATGTCGAAGAAATAATTTCCACTTCGAGTTTAAATTGTTTAAACATTTGATTTAACGTTGAAAATATCTAGCAGCCGACGTAAAAATGTTAAGTTCGTATTCAAAGCATTAAAATCATATGGTGTGAATAAATCATCAGATGAGAAAAATTCGTTCCATGAAGAAATTAATTCTTGGAGTGGGGATGATTTGTAAAAGTAAACGTATGAAGTAAACATCAAATTACGATTCGGGTGTCATAACATGGTTAACTTATTGGAAACGTTACTAATAAATACTCTTAACATATATTCTACAGTAGATTTCATCTTACTTTCAGCCTAGCTCGCCAGCGTCTTCATATAGACATATACATATAGAATTAAACGGTGCAACAAGTGTGTAGTAAGCATAACTAGCTCGCCAGCATCAACATATAGACATTTACATATAGAATTAAACGGTGCAACAAGTGTGTAGTAAGCATAACTAGCTCGCCAGCATCAACATATAGACATTTACATATAGAATTAAACGGTGCAACAAGTGTGTAGTAGAATAATTACAATGTCCTGTTGCTAGAATCCGAACAAGTTTGTACCCAACGAAAAGAGAAAGGTTGCTTTAGTTGTAAACAGACATAACAAAACATCTGGTTTTAAAACGGATGATAACAACGTACTTTCAATCAACACGTAGTTTAGACTTCCGCCGTCGTTTAGCGCCACTATTCTGAAAATTCAACCCTTTACTGTATTTAATTGACATCTTTTCTTACAATTCTGAGACGTATTGGCAAATCCACGTAAAAATACCTTTAATTTGACACCTCAAACGTTAAAATCCGTCCAGCCGTGATCGAGTTATGACTGTGAAGAAAAAACCCCTAGCGTATTAATATATAGATAATTATACATATTATGCAATTTTATTCAAAGTTCTCTGAAGGCAAATTCAAAAATATTTGTTAAATAAATGTTTCCTAAGAAAATCCGGATAAACAATGTCGTTTGTTTACGCCGAATCAATTTTACTAGAATGCAAATAATTCTGCAGAGCAATCTAGAAGCAATGAATTTAAACGACTTTCACCGTTGAAGCGATTTCTGGTAGAAACCCCTTTTTATGTTTTTCAATCATAAAAACTCGCGGTTGATCTATATACGTTTACGATTGACAGATATTGTTTTTCCAAAAATGTTTCTTTTTTAAACATTTACTAATTATTTCCATGTTAATTGTTTTTTGCATTTCCGATTAATATGTATGATTTTCCTCCGTCCTTCACTGGAAGTAGCTTATTAGACTATACAACTGATAAGCTAATACATATATACCGATTAAATCACGGCTCAGCGTAGGGACACAATCGAGTACAAAAAACGCAGCCAGTTACAGAGCGTTACACGAATGGGAAACAATGCCGTCCATAAGCCCAATGTTCAAATTAACAATAGTCTTATGCACTGGGTTCACACGTGTAACACACTGTACTACAGATTCATCAAAACGCCCAAGCTTGTAATTTACGTTAGTTGGAAAAAATCGCATTAAATCAATTGGTCGGTCATAAGTCACGTGACATTCATAACTTTTGTTACCTCATTTTCAAACCTTTATCGCGCTCTTTAACTTTGCCTTTAAAATGTCCACGGGTTATGATGGATTTTAGAGCTTGCAAATCTGCTGCAAGTCCGGAATGTGTACAACATCAAAATTTCAAAATCCAAAACGTAGATCACTGCTGACATGCTACGATCAGTGTTGCCACCATGTCGGACTAGTTTTACCCTAGAATTTGGCTAGTTCTATCCTAGATTACCCTATAATCAAGTGTCATTACCCTAGAATTACCCTGGAGTTTTTAAAATTTGTAATAACTCTAATATTTGTATTTAATCACTCATTATAAGATTCAAGAGGAAAACCAAGGCAAACTTAAATAAATAATCAATTAAAAACCTATATATATATAGTTCAATTGTTAAGTCTAATTTTATTGTAATTCATTTTTAGAGAAGACTGTTCCCAGTTCTGGAGTAAAAATTCATTTGTATGATAGCAACCTGAACCATGAGTAATCTTGAAGGTAAATTTAAATACAGTGGATCATTGAAATTAACCTTGGAAATGCCGATCGGTCATTCTGTGACTGATGGGGTCCGTCCCTTGTGCTATTGTCATAAAAAACATAATCAAATTTTAGTTTTCACCATTGGATTCAGCTTAAAAACAAAATATTTGGTGATTTAATCATTGATCTACGTCAAATGATTAATATTGAGAGTGCTGATCACAGTACGTTGTCCAATGACACTATTATATAGAAAAAGAACAATTGTATATCTAGCTTATTAATGAACGTATACTGACGAAACTTGGTATACATCGCATCATCTCATTGTGGTCTATTGATTTTGCAGAAGAAAAAACAATTTTTCCTATAGTTCCAATGACACCAAACCTACTGCGTCCTCAGACCCAACGTAATTAATTCATCAGGAGAATAATTAAAATGTTATAAATCGCTTATTTGTGAATTATTATGAATTTATATTAATAATTTGTATGAACTTGGCAAGTGGCTTTATGTGGTAAAATCTTAAGACGTATATATGCATTGGAAATTCGCTGAGTACGCAGGTTTGCTGTGACGGGGATGATTCTACCTGAAGGTGTAATACCCTAGACAGGTGCAAATTACCCTAGAAAAGGGTAATTACCCTGGAAGTGGCAAAACTGGCTACGATCATAGTGTAAACAAACCAGACGACTGTACTTGATTTCATCTTACATTGTGTCCAGTTTGCGCCAGGAATCAAGTATGCAAAACAATTATAGATAGCTATTTCGTGGTTGTAGCCCCCAAAGCTGTTGAGACAATCTAATAATTTGCTTGAAATACTTCAGCTATTATTCCAGCCAATCCAAGAAGAACAACGGAGATGGAAATGTAGCTTTTGAAACCGCGATTTGTCGTAGCTTTTTGTCGTACTCGGATTAGAGAAGAAGCTTAAGACTATCGATGTTTAGACTATACTAATTGGTATAAGTAGCTTAATACATCCACAGTTCTCATCTGCGGTGAAACAGAGATTGGATGATATGTTTGTAAACAAACCACATCAGAGAACAATGTTTTACAGCAAACACATGCACAACAATATAGACATAAAAGCTGTAATTTAAAATAAAGTATTTATTTTTATCTCCTTCTGTTTCCCACTCATTGGCAATTTAAGTTATCTAAATATATAAAAGATGTTGTTATATTTATTTGATGTTTATGCGCTTCAATACCACCTATCCAATTTCGATGAAACTTTGCATGGTCATTCAGGTTGACCCGAGGAATGTTTATAGCCACTAATCAGGTCGCTCGCTAAACCGAAAACAGCTGTTAACGATGTGCTTTTAAATCTAGAGAAGCTCTTTAGGTGTAGTTGTAGGGGAAGCAATTAATTAGCTTACCATAAAAATAGGTGCCTCGTTGAAAAAGTTAATGCATGATGAGCGTAAAGTAAGTCTTTGTCGCTTGAGAATTTTCCGAAAGCGTTAAAGGGACTTTACACTCGAATTACAAACGCAATCTTTTCTAGAATTGATGCAGTCTTGGACACCACACATTTAGACATTAAATTTCATCCATTTTGGGTGAATTTACGAAACTGAGGTTATAGACACCGAATCACTTATTTTCCGTTTGATTTTAATGTGAAGTTAAATTCAAAGTACCTGGGGACCGAGCTTTGCTCGGGGGAAGGTCAGTAAGTTTGTTTAGATCACTTGAAGTAATATTTCACCACTTTCCCCTATTGATAATCCGATGTTTTGAACTCATTGGCCTCTTTTCTAAATTTTTAGGGTCACTCCAGTTGTTATTTATAGCTCAATGTCCCTTTGATTTATTTTACTACTCTATGTATGTAATCCCCACTCAAATCTTTTAAACTCTGCTCTCAGGAAACTACATGTTAATAATCATAAACAACATGAGTATTACTTTGACAGTTCCTTGGTTGATTATGAACAGCTGTTACAATTCTTTTGTTTTGATTTGAAACTCCATAAGCCCAATGTTAATTTTTTTAACTTTTCATTTTAGTTTTTTTACATTATTTGATTTTCCCTGGGGATGAGACCTGTCTAGAACTTATTTTTATCCCAGAAATTAGTTGTTTCAAACATTTTAATCGTTGGAGCCGTTTTTGAGATCAGTGTTGCAAGCAAGCAAACCTTACTCATATTAGCGAATTTCCCCTATAGGGAAGAAGCTATTACCGTAGGTCTCATGGTAAGACTTAAGCCCGAGACCATGATAACTTTTTATTTTGAGGTCCCCAGATGCCAAAAACACCATTCGTTCAAATTTTTATATATGTATATATATATATATATTTATATATATATATATATATTTATATATATATATATATTTATATATATATATATATATTTATATATATATATATATTTATATATATATATATATGTGTCCGTAAGCACGACAACTCTCGTAAAAAAGGTCCGATCTTAATGAAATTTGGTACAAATATGTAAAGGACTATTTATTTGAACGAGTTCGAAAACCAGATGAATCGCACCATCCGAAGGGGGGTTTTTGGGGGGTTTTGTACCCCAAAAATGTGTTTTTTGGGGTTTTCACAGGTAATTTAAATTTAAATCAAATTTTAATTTATACCACTGAATTCCGCTTAAGAAAACAAACAATTTGGTATTTTGATCATTGCTCTACGTCAATTGGTTACCGAGATATTGAAAGTGCTAAACACAGTACGCTGTCTAATGTTATTCTTATGGAGAAAAAGAAAAATTGTATATCTCGCTTATTTATGAACATAAACTGACGAAATTTGGTATATGGCTTCATCTGGTTATGGTTTATTGTTGTTTGTATAAAAATCAATTTTTCGCCTATGGTTCCTGTAGCAGCAAACCTAGGTACTCGGTCCCCATGTTATTCTTATGGAAAAATACTTAAAATGTTATATATCGCTTATTTATGAATGTATATGGATGAAAGTTGGTATGTGACTTCACATACATGAGTTCTATTGATATTTGCATAAAAACCCATTATTTTGTGTGCCTTGTTGCAGCAAACCTGCGTACTCATCCCCAATGTTATTCTTATGGAGATTAATTAATATTTTAAATATCGCTTGTTTGTGAATACATTTCTTATGAATCCTGTGAAGTGTTTTAATGTGTTATGTTATATATTCATTCGAAATTCGCTGAGTATGCAGGTTTGCTGCGACGGGGGTATTAGAGTATAGGATAGGATACCCCATACACCCCCATTTCCCTTGTTAACTACCAACAACTTCCACTAACAGCTTATTTAGCTTTATCTGAAGGTGTTTTGTTTACATCATAGTAGATGTAAACAAAGCTATTACGTGCGTCTTATTCTCGTTATAAATTTGGTCTCGTGCATTTTATGTAAAGTAATTGTTTGCTATTTTACAATTAGTTAAGTTAAAATATAAACTAGTGCAGTATAAACAAAAACAGTGCCATTTCACTTGTCCATTAGCACTCTTTATTAAACCCTCTAAAAAGTTTGCAAGTAATATTGTCTGCTAGCCCAACAACTGACAGACGTGAGTAATTTAGAACAACAATCAGGGGAATTCGGCACAGTAAGCACCTGTGGTGGGAAATCAGATGTTGACTTTCAATCCACATTAATATCAAACAACGTATAGCAACAATCAATCAGCTGTTTATTTCTTCAGCGAGCGGAAAAGTAAGGCGTAGCGAGCGATGGGTTTTACATAGTAAAGAAACCCTTTAGGTTCGGTTGTAGGAAAACAAATTAAATCAGCTTATCATAAAAAAGGTGCCACGTTGAAAAAATACGAATTACGATTTAAAATTCACTAACCTTATAAAAAAGCTCCCCCTCCAAAGTCATATTACGAGAATTCCATTTCCGCGCCAAACCCCCAATTCCTTACTACTAGCGTTTGCACCCGTCACTCACCAGCCATCGTCCAGTACCACCGTGGGTTCATGGTACTCCCAGACGGTTCCTAGATCGCCAACCTCCATGCTCTCCGTGTCGCACATGTCCCTCGGCCCGAGACCCGAACTCTGGTCCCAACGCCATCGTTGTCCTACACGCGGCAATGGTGATAATCAGGACGTCCTGCCGCTATTCTGGGAGGGCACGACCTAGGGTACCCCTAGGTGGTAAATTAGAACCAATTTCGTTTTTCTTTCGCGAGCGGCAATTAAGGAATCGATGTTAATTGACAAGGTTAACGTTGATTGGTCGACCCTTTGAAATTTTAGCTTAACGTTTTACTGGGTTGGGAGACCCTCAATCCGGCCTTTATAATTGCGATTTTACATTATTTACGTAAAAAACTGAAAAAATAAATTTATCAAAATTTTTAATAGTTTAAAGGCTTTTTTTAATGTCACGGTAAAATTGTAAATGAGCGTTCGATAAACGTTTCGTTCGTACAAACGAAGCAGTTATATTGTAACATAAACTTTCATTGAAGTAATTAAACAAATTTTGGTAATTATAAAACAATATTTTTTGTTAATAAATCAGCTTCTAAAAATCTGCAGGTGTTTCATCTTAAACGCAATAAAAAAAAATTAAAAAATATACAATATTTTAAAATTTAAACTGGAATTATTTGTTGTTGTTGCACACACTGTGGTTAATTTGATAACAATCTTGATTACGGTACTAGACATTTATTTATTTAACATTACGCCATTGACTATACACAAAACAAACGTAAAATACATTTTCTACTAAGATCAATAGCAATACAATCAACAAAGTAAATTCAAACGCCATTGGGGTGATGCCCTAAAGACAAATTGTAGGCTTTATTAACTTAACCGAGCATAAATACTTTCAGTAATTAAAAATCCGTTCGTTTTCAGTTAAACTTACTGACCTGCGATTCCATAATTATAAATATACAGGATTTTCCAAAACAAAATTGTATCCCAAAATTTGATTTTTAAATTACCTTTAGCTCTAGAGAACACAGAATAGACTAAAAAAACAACAAGAATAGCGAGAAAAACGAAATAAATCAACTTTAAATAACGGCAAATTTTTCTGTTTATCAGCGCCATGGCTATAGCGACCTACCTAAGTGAATCACTAGACCCAAACAGCTGTTTAAACAAGTATTGCTGAACAGCTGTTTATACACATTATTATATCAAGCCTATACCACTCGTGAGTAAAGCACGAATATTCGGCCGAACATTCTTCCGGAAGTTCGCAGATCATTTGTCATTGCTTAGAACAATGTAAAAATTCGTGATTCAGTGTTCGGTGTTCGTGCAGCCCTCGCGCTGTTCGCGAATAACGCCGAACATTCTGAGTTCGCCCGGATATTCGGGTGTGCTTGCGAGTAAAGCGTGACATATTTTATTGGTCACAACATATCGGCCAATTGCACTTCCGTAAAAGTTTCTTGGACAATAACTCCGCGAATAAACTAGTTGAAGGTCTAAAGCTTATAAAAGAAATTTTAGAAAGATGACAATGTAAATAAACCAACTGTTAAAGAAAATTCAACACAAACAATCCTCTACAAATTACGAAGTAGGAGTAAAACTCTAATACCCCCGTCGCAGCAAACCTGCGTACTCAGCGAATTTCCAATGCATAATATATGTCTTAATGCCATATAAAGCCGCATACCAAGTTTCATAAAAATATATTCATATATAAGCGATATATACAATTTTAATTATTCTCCATAAGAATAGCATTGGTGATGAGTACATAGGTTTGCTGAAACAAGGAACACAAACAATTGGTTTTTATGCAAATATAAATATAATTTAACTAGGTGAAGCCACATACCAAGTTTAATCAATATTCAATCATAAGTAAGCACTATATAACATTTTAATTATTCTCCATAAGAATAACATGGGAGGTGAGTAAGCAGGTTTGCTGCAACAAGGAACTAAAAAAATGGGTTTTTATGCAAATATCAATATAACTCAACAAGGTGAAGCCACATGCCAAGTTGTATTAATTTATGTTCATAATTAAGGGGGTCATTACATTTTACTTATTCTCCATAAGAATAACATGGGGGCTGAGTACGCAGGTTCGCTGCTACGGGGATAATCAACAAAAAATCAATTTTTTGTGCAAATATACCAGTACTACGTGACCCCACGTGCCAAGTTTCATCAATATACATTCATTAATAATGGAGATATCAAATTTTATTTATTCTCCATAAGGATAACATTGGACAACGTACTGTGTTTAGCACTTTGAATATCTCTGCAACGGTTGGACGTAGAATCACAATTTAAACACCAAAATGATTGTTTTGTGGAGCTGAATTGATTGGTAAAAGCAAATGTGCAGTTTACATCAAAATTAACTTAGGAAAAGCCAAAAACCTTTTTCCCATAAGATTAACATAGGAGATTTTATGAGCAGGTTTTTTTGGATTTTCTCCGCAACCACTTAACCTAGCTTAATAATTCAAAATACCATATTATTTGTTTTTTTAAGCTATATAACATGGTCTAAACCAAAATTAAGTGTTTTAAAAATTTTAGGGTAAAAAATGCAAAAAACTGATTTTTGGAAAATTTAAAACCCCCATAAACCCCCCTTCCCATGGCCCGATTTTTCTGGTTTTCGAACTTAAAGTCATGAATGTCACTTTACACATTTCAGCCAAATTTCATCGAAATCGGACGTTTTTTACTCAAGTTATCGCATTCACGGACACATATATATATATATATATATATATATATATATATATATATATATATATAGATATATATATACATATATATAAATTTGAACGAATAGTGTTTTGGACATCTGGGGACCTCAAAACAAAAAGTTATCATGGTCTCGGGCTTAAGTCTTACCATGAGACCTACGGTAATAGCTTCTTCCCTATAGGGGAAATTCGCTAAAAACGCAATGTATTGTTTATATATTTTCAAATTCTTTTTATTACGAAATTTGATTTCCAGGGGATGGGACCTGTCTAGACCACAACATTAATTAATTCCAACATTTAAAGGAAATCGTTAGAATCATTTACGAGATCAGAGTTACAATCAAGCAAATCTAACTCATATCAGAATACAGGATGACAAAATAACAAATCGAATTATTTTACTTCGTCTATGTTTTTTCATTGTTTCACCCCAGTTAAGAACTCTAGATGTATACCTCGTTAACCTCTACATTTTATTCACCGACGTGAATAACATCTTTTAGGTTATGTTTTAGGTTAACATCTTTTAGGTTATGTTTACAAAGTAAAAGTAAATACTTACTTCCTGCTCCTCAGGTACGCCCAGTATATCAAGACCAGAATGACCCCTATCAAAACAATAATTAAAATTATACACAAAGATATCAAAGTTTTAAACAATATGTCTTTCACGTCATCACTTATATGGATCCGTTCTATCCTTTCGTTGAGGTTAGGTAATCTGTGACTAAACCTAACTCGACTGACACTGGGCAACAAGGTTTTACTGTCTGAGGCACTGGGAAAGACACTTTTCTTGCTTTTAGGCAAGGCTGTTCGACTCTGCCTAGGCACCACTCTTTTCCTAGCAGCAGGTCTGACAGTTTCTTCAGCGCTAGGCAATACGCCTTCAGTAGCGTTTGGCCTAACGCTTTTACTGGCACTAGGCAAGGCTCTTTCAGTAGCGTTGGGTCTAACGCTTTTACTGGCAGTAGACAAGGTTCTTTCAGTAGCGTTGGGTCTGGCGCGTTCACTGTCACTAGGTAAGGCTCTTTCAGTAGCGTTTGGCCTAACGCTTTTACTGGCAGTAGACAAGGTTCTTTCAGTAGCTTTGGGTCTGGTGCGTTCACTGTCACTAGGTAAGGCTCTTTCAGTAGCGTTTGGCCTAACGCTTTTACTGACACTAGACAAGGTTCTTTCAGTAGCGTTGGGTCTGTTGCTTTCACCAACACTAGGCAGGGTCCTTTCAGTAGTGTTGGGTCTGGCGCGTTCACTGACACTAGGCAAGGTTCTTTCAGTAGCGTTGGGTCTGTTGCTTTCACCGACACTAGGCAGGGTTCTTTCAGTAGTGTTGGGTCTGGCGCGTTCACTGACACTAGGCAGGGTTCTTTCAGTAGTGTTGGGTCTGGCGCGTTCACTGACACTAGGCAGGGTTCTTTCAGTAGTGTTGGGTCTGGCGCTTTCACCATCACTAGGCAGGGTTCTTTCAGTAGTGTTGGGTCTGGCGCTTTCACCATCACTAGGCAAACCCCTTTCAGTAACACTATCTCTAACCGAAGCCGTTTCACTATCCCCAGGAAAAATCAAATCTCTTATGCTAGACGCGAATCTTGCACTAATACTAGGCATTAGTAAAACTTTACGATATTCACCTAGTACACGACAAAAACTGTCTATCTAATTCAAACAGCTGTTACAAAATAAATAATTCATCATCATCATCATCATTATATTAAAAGAATAAGGCGACTTTTGTGCAGAAGGTTATGATCAAACTACTGGGTCGATTTTGATGATTTACGTGTCGTTTGAAAGCCCTTAAAGTCTAGATGTGCCTTTTGGGGGTCTCAAGTCAGTATGTGGAACCAAAAACCCTTGGGAAGCCCTCAAAGTACGGTTTTGGCCCATTTAAATAACATTGGACAGCAAATCAAAACAAAAGAAGCAGAACAGCTGGGATTAAAGATACAAACATATGGTTTGCTAGTCTATATATTATTAAAAGAATTTCTTGATTTTTGTTCGGCGATTTTCTAAAAATATTATTTTGTATACATATTTGGTATCAATTGAAAGCTCTTACTCTCTAGATGTGCCTTTTGTCGTTTCAATACACTCTCGACCACGGGGCTTTGCCCCACGAGCTCTCAAAGTTCGTTTTTAGCCAATAAGATTAACATGGGGAATAATTTGATTTGAATTGCAGCTGTTAATACATTATCGACAGGTTATTAGCAATACCAGATTTTACAGGTAAGGAATCTATATATCTATATAAATAAAATAAGTTATTTTTCTACATCGCTTTGAGCAGTGAAATGTTGTATGCTACTGAGATATTTAAATTTGTGTAAATATTTGTCTATCCCTATGTCTGTTTATAAGCCAGATATGTTCTGCGCTTCACAAAAAAAGACTGTACTGAATGTATTGAAATATTTTGCCTGATTTCGTGTGGAGGAAGAACCCTTTTTGGTTCTTTTAACGGCACGGTAATAAATCATTGTCTATACAGAACACGCCAGCCCTTGCAACATGGTATCAGATTGGTCGTCACAAAAAATTAAATTATATATATAATTATATATATAAAATTTGTGACGACCCCCCAAGACGTGTTCAGGGATCACATCAGGAACTTCTATGATGGTACCGGGCTTATGTTTCACCGTGCGGGTCATGCTAATAGTTCACTTTCCAAAGGAAATTCACTAAAAAAGGTATATAAAGGGACGGAGTGTGACAACCATACATTTTTTGTGCAAGGCCATTACATACAAATATTTAAACAATATTATCACCATATTTTCTTCTAATTCAAATATGTGTCTATTCAATAAAATATCAACTCTACAAATAAACTTTTTAGCGAATTTCCCCTATAGGGAAGAAGCTATTACCGTAGTCGGCATGGTAAGACCTAGGCCCGGGACCATGATAACTTTTCGTTTTGAGGTCCCCAGACCCCAAAAACACCATTCGTTCGAAACTGTATATATATATATATGTGTCCGTGAGCACGATAACTCTCGTAAAAATTATCCGATTTTGATTAAATTTGGTATAAACGTGTAAAGCAACATTTATGACTTTAAGTTCGAAAACCAGCTAGATCGCTCTATCCGAAGGGGTATTTTGGGGGGGTTTTGTACCCCAAAAATGGGTTTTTTGAATTTTTTACATATAATTTTGGAAATAGTCAAATTTTATTTTTCCCCATTGGATTCAGCTTAAAAAAACACACAATTTGGTATTTTGATCATTTCTCTACGTCAATTGGTTACCGAGATATTGAAAATGCTAAACACAGTACGTTGTCTAATGTTATTCTTATGGAGGAAAATAAAAATTTTACATCTCGCTTATTTATGAACATATACAGACGAAACTTGGTATACGGCTTTATCTGGTTGTGGACCATTGATATTTCCTCAAAAAAACAATTTTTTGACAAAGGCTCCCGTAGCAGCAAACCTGCGTACTCAGCCCCATGTTATTCTTATGGAGAATAACAAACGTTATTCTTATGGGGAGTAACGTGTTATCTCCCTTAATTATGAAAATAAATTAATGAAATTTGGTAAGTAACTTCACCTAGTTGAGTTATATTGATATTAGCATAAAACCCCATTTTTTCGTGTTCCTTGCTTCAGCAAACCTGCATACTCAGCCGCCATGTTATTCTTATGGAGAATAATTAAAATGTCATAAATTGTTTATTTATGAATGTATATTGATGAAAATTGGTATGTAGCTTTATGTGGCATTAAGATTAATATAAATTCATTGGAAATTCGCTAAGTACGCAGGTTTGCTGCTACGGGGGTATTTATAATTTTGAAGTTTGCGAGGACAATTTTCAAATTATTCCTAATTTATTCAGTTGATAGAGGTCCTATCTGTATCGGAAATGCTGTTTTATCGTCGCTTCAATGTTCTATGTATGATAGTATCTCATGACCTAGAACTATAGAACTCTATTAATAGAGTTCTATGCCTAGAACCAATTACATGATGTCTTCGCAGTCACGCGCGTGTCAGTTGTTTTGCTACGACCAGCTGGTTACGCCACCCGCACAAGCGTGCTATCTCCCGAGCTCGCTGGCGTATATATATATGTTTGCACTCTAGCGGTCGCATTTTTCGGCCGATTTACTTCAAATTTGGTAGGGACGTTCCTTTCTGTAATCAGTTGGACAAGTTCGTTGGGCAAAACAATCGAAAAACTTTAAACCCCTTTTTTGGGGGATTAATCTTTCAAATTTCGAGTTTTTAGGCCCAAAAAGTGTCAGAAAAGCCCCAGATTCATAAGATTAAAATACCCCCCGTCGTAGCAAACCTGCGTACTCAGCGAATTTCCAATGCATTGATATGTTTCTCACTAGTACATAAAGCCACTCACCAATTTTGACAAAAATACATTCATAAATAAGTGATTTATTACATTTTATTTATTCCCCATAAGAATAACATTAGGACTGAGTACGCAGGTTTGCTGCAACGAGGAAGATAAGAAATGAGTTTTTATGCAATTATCAATATAACTGAACCAGGTGAAGCTACTTACCATGTTTTATTAATTTATGTTCATAATTAAGTGAGATATAAAACTTTACTTATTCTCCATAAGAATAACATTAGGGCTGAGTATGCAGGTTAGCTGCTACGGGGACAATCAACAAAACATTTATTTTTTGTGCAATTATCAATATACCAGTACAACATGAAGCCACATACCAAATTTCATCAATATACATTCATAAATAATCAAGATATCAAATTTTATTTATTCTCCATAAGGATAACATTGGACAACGTACTGTGTTTAGCACTTTGAATATCTCTGCAACGGTTTGACGTAGAATCACAATTTAAACACCAAAATGATTGTTTTGTGGAGCTGAAGTGATTGGTAAAAGAAAATGTGAAGTTTAAAGTAAAATTAACTGAGGAAAAGCCAAAAACCTTTTTCCCATAAGATTTTATGAGCATGTTTTTTGGATTTTTTCCGCAACCACTTAACCTAGGTTAATAATTCAAAATACCATATTATTTGTTTTTTTAAGCTCTACAACATGGTCTAAACCAAAATTAAGTGTTTTAAAAATTTTAGGGTAAAAAATGCAAAAAACTGATTTTTGGAAAATTTAAAACCCCCATAAACCCCCTTTCCCATGGTCCGATTTTTCTGGTTTTCGAACTTAAAGTCATAAATGTCAGTTTACACATTTGAGCCAAATTCCATCGAAATCGGACGATTTTTACTCAAGTTATCGCATTCACGGACACATATATATATACATATATATAAATTTGAACGAATAGTGTTTTGGACATCTGGGGACATCAAAACAAAAAGTTATCATGGTCTCGGGCTTAAGTCTTACCATGAGACCTACGGTAATAGCTTCTTCCCTATAGGGGAAATTCGCTAAAAGCAAAAAAAAAAAGCATAAAAAAATCAAACCATTGAAAAAGATGGGAATTAGAGAGGCGAAAGTGTTAAGCCATCTCTCGTCATTCTAGCATAAATATTTACCGAGTTATTAAAGAAAATGTGTATCGACCAAACACAGTACGTTGTCTTATGGGGGTTTACACCAGAAAAGCCTATTATTCCTTTGTTAGAGTACTTTTACCATCCCCAGCAACCTCACGTCTACTTTCAAGCTTGTCTGGACCTTCTCCTAACCTTATAATGCGCAAAATTGTATTCCCAGCTTTGCAAGTAAATGAAATCAGGAGTATCAGAACATCCTAAAAATCAGTGTTTTCAGATTTCAATAACAATTGGACAAATGTACGTTTTTACATTGATTTTGAGTTTAAAAGTTGTTATGTGGAAATTCACTTCCCTCACGTCAGCGTGCTGCGTGCGAACTCGTTTTATTTGTCTACCCTTATGTTTAATTTAATATTGAATAAATATATTTCAATAAGAGATTTTAGATATAATTTTTTAACAAACAGGAAAAACAAATAGACCCAAAACCAAAGTTCTCGTAGAGAGAATTTGGAAGACACAAAATGTAATAAAAATGAAAATCTACCTTCAAAGCTACTTTTACGATCTGGATTATGTAAAGAAATATTTCTATTTAGAGTAAAAAGGAAATGCGCATTTTTATTTGACAAAAAGTACAAATTTTGAACAGACAGTTCTTGATAAAATACATTTTAATCTGATGTTTAAATTTAGTTCATTTCCAAAATTTATAACAAATTAATCTTCCTCATATAAAAAAATGCTTAAATTTCAAGAGTACCTAAAGTAGTTAAGCAAAACTTGTAGAATACAATTTCTATCTGACCCATTTCCAAAAACAAAGGAAGGCAGGTCGAGGACAGAGGTCTACAGAATCAATAAAACGTCTAAGTTACCCGAGCGCCTGCAAAGCAGTCAATACTGTTCAACACTCTTGAAAGTAAAGCGAGACGAGTATTTTAATATTGCAGGCACCACAAAACCACAATGTTTTTGTATTCAGTGATAAAACATTGGCAGGCACACTTGTGTCAGCTGACTTATAACATTATTCTATGCTTATAATGTAGGATTGTACAACGCCTTCAACTCTTTAAATACTGCCTCTATAAGCTGTTTGACAGGTTGTCACAAAAATTATTACAGGCGCCACAGAAATAATCGCGTTTTTTCTTGATGATTGGTTTACGTGACGCCTACAACTTTGGTCGATACTGTTTATGTACAGAACTGTCTAGCGGGTTGTCGCATTCATTATTGCAGGCGCCACATAAATTTCCTGCTTTACTGACCCCGTGAACTTTTCCCTTCTACTTATTCTTCTTAATAATACACGAGACTGAGCTATATTTATTTTTCGCTTTTCTTAAAACTAATATACTATACTCTTATATGAGCAATGTTTGCTTGATTGGTTGGTTGGTTGGTTGGTTTGTTGGTTGGTTGGTTGCACAATTATCTCGAAAACGGCTCCGAGGATTTCCTTCAAATTTTGGAAATAACTAAGTTATGGTATAAAAATATGTTCTAGACAGGTCCCATCCTCAGTAAAATCAAATAATGTTAAAAACGAAATTGAAAAGTTAAACAAATCAACATTAGGCTTATGTAGGTTCGTAAATAATAGTTTACCAAAGTCCACCCCCGCTAAGAAAAGCTCAGGTCTCTCGAAAATCGAAAGATAAGAGACTTACTAGAAAACCTCCTACGGTAAGTGGATTTCCAAAAGTCATTTAATTGGCTGGAAGATTTGTACTACAAAATGAAAACAAGAGGTGTCCGACCTCTATTAACATATATCCTTGATACGTGGGGAAAAGTTGTTTGTTTACAGGGGGAGGTTGTTTGTTTGTCTTGGGAAACTAGGACGAGAGATCTGATGTGTTATCCTTCTTCCAGGCTAAGGTTGATTTAATTGAGAGGAAAACAATCCAGAATTGGGTGGGAAATTTCGCTCTTAAACGATAAATTTGGAGATAGGTGTCAAACTTGTTTCCTCAGAAGTTCCAGGGCCGGTTTTGGCTTTGTATATAATAAAACAAACCTTTCTACACAATTCGAAGACGTACCTCGTATGACTAGTTGTCCTGTTGCTCGAATCCGAGCAAGTTTGTACCCAAGGAAAGGTTACTTCAGTTGCAAACAAACAGAACAAAACATCTGATATTAAAACGGATGATAACATTTGAGAATAATGCGGATAACGTATTTCTCGGAAAGGAAAGGAAATCCACACGATAATGCTTTACTACGTGAGTGTTAGTTTTGAACTCAACCGATTTTTTAACATGATTATTTAAATATTTAAAACTCTATAAGTTAATGTTCTGTAATTTTTAATTTCACTTTATACAAAAATCTTTTTATAGGGATGGAACGGGGTACCTGTGTATAACACATTTTTCACTGAGAGATTATTAGTGAATTTCCTTTGGAAAGTGAACTATTATCATGACCTGCACGGTGAAACTTAAGCCCGGGACCACCATAGAAGTTCCTAACGTGACCCCCTGAACATGTTTTGGGGGGTCGTTCAAAATGTTATAAATATATATATATATATATATATATATATAATATATATATAAATATATATTTTACTTAATTTTGTTTTCAATCTAATAAATATATATATATATGTGTGTGTGTGTGTGTGTGTGTGTGTGTGTGTGTGTGTGTGTGTGTGTGTGTGTGTGCACTCTAGCGGTCGCATTTTTGTCCGATTTACTTCAAATTTGGTAGGGACGTTCCTTTTTGTAATCAGTTGGACAAGTTCGTTGGGCAAAACCATCGGAAAACTCTAAACCCCTGTTTTTGGGGATTAATCATTCAAATTTCGAGGTTTTGGGCCCAAAAAGGATCATAAAAGCCCCAGATGTAAAATCAATGCATGTAAAAAGATGGGAATTAGAGAGGCGAAAGTTTTAAGCCCTCTCTCGTCATTCTAGCATAAATATTTACCGAGTTATTAAAGAAAATGTGTATCGACGAAACACAGTACTTTGTCTTATGGGGGTTTTACACTAGAAAAGCCTGTTATTCCTTTGTTAGAGTACTTTTATCATCCCCAGCAACCTCACAGCTACTTTCAAGCCTGTCTGGACCTTCTCCTAACCTTATAATGCGCAAAATTGCATTCCCAGCTTTGCAAGTAAATGAAACTAGGAGTATCAGAACAGCAAAAAAATCAACGTTTTCAGATTTCAATAAAAATTGGACAAATGTATGTTTACACACTTATTTTGAGTTTTACAAGTTTTTATGTAGAAATTCACTTCCCTCACGTCAGCGTGCTGCGTGCGAACTCGTTTTACATTCTTATTCGCGGCAGGCGCAAATTTACATAAACATTATGCTTCAGGCTGATCCAATAATAAGTCTGATTACAAACATAGTGACCATAACAGCACGACAACTATATATCGACAAGTTAATTTTAATATGAAAACATCAGCTAATGCTTAATCATTAATCTTATCCTATCCTATACTCTAATATGAGTAAGGTTTGCTTGCTTGCTTGCGACACTGATCTCAATAATGGCACCAACGATTTCCTTCAAATGTTGGAAATAACTAATTTCGGGGATAAAAATCAGTTCTAGACAGATCTCATCCCCAGGAAATAGTATATTTTATAACATGAGTGGAAAGTGGCTGTTTCCAGGCCGAGATCGAGTTTACGGAATTTCGATCAAGGCACGGAATAACACTTTCATTACATTGTAGTTAATTAATAATAATAATGAGTTAAATAATATAAGTTTAAGAAATAACCTGTAGGTGCTGAATTGATTTCCGCAGTACAATGAAAACAGTGATACTGTTTACACAGCTGATTAAGTTATTGAGAACAGCTGATTTATGATAAATATACTGTTAGCGCTACTAGCGCTACTTGCTTCAGGAATCATAACTAAATACTAGTGTGGAAAATCTGCAGCTGATTTTCCCACTCTGGAACGGGAAAACGTTATTTTCTGCACTCGCAACTGATGTTGGAAACAGCTGTTTTCCGTACAGTGTGATGAAAATCAAATAATGTAAAAAAATTAAAAGTAAAAAAAAAATAACATTGGGCTTATGGAGTTTAAAATCAAAACAAAAGAATTGTAACAGCTGTGTTTAATCAATCAATGAACTGTCAAAGTAATACTCGTGTTGTTTATGATTATTAACATGTGGTTTCCTGAGAGCAGAGATTAAAACTGTTGAGTGAAGATTACATATATAGAGTAGTAAAATAAATTAAAGGGCCATTGAGCTATAAATAACAACTGGAGTGACCTTAAAAATGTAGAAAAGAGGCAAAATAGTTATAAACATCCAATTATCAGTGGGGGGAAGTGGTGAAATATTACTCCAAGTCAGATGACTTAACAAACTTACAAACTTACAGTTAGATAAACAAACTGACTGGCCATCCCCGAGCAAAGCTCGGCCCCTAGGTACTAAGAAATAATATACAATACTCTAATATGAGTAAGGTTTGTATTCTTGCAACTCTGATCTCAAAAACGGCTCTGAATATTTCCTTCAGAAGTTGTAATTAACTAATTTTTGGGTTAAAAATAAGTTCTAGACAGGTATCATCCCCAGGAAAAATCTAATTATGTAAAATCAAATAATTTGAAAAATCAAAACATAATACTTGGCTTCTAGAGTTTCGAACCAAAACAAAAGAATCATAACAGCTGTTTACGATCAATCAGTGAATCGTCAAAGTAATACTCACGTAGTGTACTAACATGTGGTTTCCTGAGGGCATTGACTAAAACCATGAAGTTTTCCCGTGACCTTGAACTTTAACCTTTCCCTCATTACGTCACAAAACCGCCTACGTCACTGGCTCAGCCTCAGATGACGTATTTAATGACGCAGCGCTTCCGGTCACGTGACCGGAAGCTGTCAATCAAGTGAGCCAAAAGTCCCCTTTTCCCACTACTCTCCATGTCACAAAAAATCAAACTTAATGACCTTTCCCGAGCAAAGCTCGGCCCCTAGGTACTTATTACAAATTAACTGTACATTATTAATAAACAAACAACAGAGGAATGAACAAGATACAACAATTAGTTACTTCAAAATTTGGAGAACAATATTAACAATTAGAATATGTATTAAGGCAATTTCTTCCATTTTGCCACCTCCACAACTGATAAACGATTGTAATGCTTCTAACAAAGCGTGACTGACAACTATACGCCCACTCCATCAGTATCATGTTACAGTATAAAGGTCACGTTATCAGCTGATGAAATTAATCATGCTTTATTTTTATAACATCAACGATAAGACCCCATACACATATTACGTAACGCATTTTTTCGTCATTTTAAACCCTCCTCCCATATGTAACACACCATAACGCTTGACCATACCCCCCTTGTGTTACGTAACTCAATCGTAATATGCTTTAAAACAGATTAAACCTTTTAAAAGTAGTTTTATTAGCAATTTGGAATATAGATTTCAACGAATCATTAAACTTTAAATTAATTCGTTTAAAAACTTTTTTAATACATTATTTAAAGCAAAATGAAGAATGTTACTAATATTATAAACAACAAAATAAACTGTCTCATCTAAAACGTAATAAATTTAATTTATAACTAATAAAAATACAATACCCCCGTCGCAGCAAACCTGCATACTCAGCGAATTTCCAATGGAGATATAAATCTCTTAATACTACATAAAGCCACTTACCAAGTTTCATAAAAATATATTCACAAATAAGCAATATATACAATTTTAATTTTTCTCCATAAGAATAACATTGGGGCTGAGTACGCAGGTTTGCTGCAACAAGGAATACAAAAAATTTGTTTTTATGCTAATATCAATATAACTCAACTAGGTGAAGTCGTATACCAGTTTTTATTAATTTATGGTCATAATTAAGGGAGACAGAGCATTTAATTATTATCCATAAGAATAACATGGGGCCTGAGTACGCAGGTTTGCTGCTATGGGAGAATTATGCAAAAACAATTTTTTGGAGCAAATATCAATAGACCTCAACGAGATGAAGCTGTATACCAAGTTTCGTCAGTATACGTTCATAAATAAGCGAGATAAAAAAATATTCTTTTCCTCCATAAGAATAACATTAGACAACGTACTGTGTTTAGCACTTTCAATATCTCGGTAACCAATTGACGTAGAGGAATGATCGAAATACCAAATTGTGTGTTTTTTTAAGCTGAATCGAATGGTCAAAACTAAAGTTTGACTTTTTAAAAAATTATGTGAAAAAAATTCAAAAAACTCATTTTTGGGGTACAAAACCCCCCCAAAATACCCCTTCGGATAGGTCGATCTGTCTGGTTTTCGAACTTAAAGTCATAAATGCTGCTTTACATGTTTATACCAAATTTCGTCAAAATCGGATAATTTTTACGAGAGTTATCGTGCTCACGGACACATATATATATATATATATATACAGTATCGAACTAATGGTGTTTTTGTGGTCTGGGGACCTCAAAACGAAAAGTTATCATGGTCCCGGGCCTAGGTCTTACCATGCCGACTACGGTAATAGCTTCTTACCTATAGGGGAAATTCGCTAAAAACAATTAAATAACCTACATACATGGTTGGCACTGTGCCATATGTATCAAGTCATGATTTTACACTCTAAAACAACTCAAAGCACAGGTGTAAAGCAATACAGAACTTACTCAAAACTCGTTGTGTATTTATATTTAGTTGTACTGTTATTAAAATAGTATGACGGAAGTGTTTTTTATATAACTAACTGTAACCTTGATTTAGATATTAATTTGATTACTTTTCAATTTTGAAATATTTATAACAGTATCAATAGATACGGGAGTGCGCCAGCTCTTAGGGTTAATATGTGTGAGTTACGTAACGTTGATCCAAACCCCCCACATAACGCAGCATAACCTTACGCCATACCCCCTACCCCATTAAGTGCATTACGTCACATGTGTATGGCCCCTAAATGGATGTTAACATTTTGCCTGTTAAACACAAGTGTTTTTACATGGTATACAGAATGTATATTTTTAGCGATTAATGCTATTGAGAATGCATTATGTTGGTTGGGGGACGAACTTTATTCAGAGAAGGACATTTTTGTTAATTCCTCTTAATTTGAGGACCCTCCAGCAACGAACGAATTCATCCTGCTCAGAGGCGAATTCCGTTACTTTCATTCGCCGTTCAATGATATTCGCTTACCCTGTTCAACATTTTGCTAACGGTTTATATCATAGTTTTTACATTAATCGGTTACGTCAGTTGTTAACTAGTTATACAGTCTACAATGCGTAAGCATGTGCCAGTATGGTTTTAATTAGTGCGTATTAATCCATGGTATTACTAAGGGTCATGTTTAAAATTTAAGTTATACAGTGGAACCTCGATGACTCGAACCTCAATAAGTCGAATTCCTTGATAACTCGAATTTTTGTCATTCCCCTTGAACTTGCCTACCTAATGCCATGTTATTTTACCATAAGTCGAAGGGTTAACAGGAAACACCTCGATAACTCGAATTTTTGCAGTATTCTTAGCCTGTCGCCGCACCTCTATAAGTCGAAGTTTTAGCTGTAGAACCTCTATAACTCGAATATATACAATTGCCGTACCTCTATAAGTCTATAAAATTTAAGTTATACTGTACTACTATCTTTTTTATTTCTGACACTTTACAGTACTGCCTAATTAATTTTCAATTTTCAATAGCCTATTTTATTTCATTGTAAACTCCAATTTAAAAATTGTTTGAATAAATTGTAAAGCCAAATTATGTTTTTCTTAAGTTATGATTCTAATATATACCTAATTTCTAAAAAAAAACTATTTCAAAACATTTTACAAAATTACTACTGCATTTAAAAGTTCTGCCAAAAACTCTATAGTAGATATGACCAGTATTATTAATAATAGTTTTTAGTTCAAAATTGAATGTACAAAATTGTTTTATTTTATAGTATATCCTTTGTGTAAAAAAGTTTTAATACACGAATAAGATGACATTTGTTTTAAAATTATCTTTAACTATAAAATTGTTCAAGAGTACAACTCAAATAAGTTTCCCTGAGCAAAGCTCGATCCCTGATACACTGCTACATATTTCTATAGGCCTTTATTAACAACCGTGCGTATTGAATCTCTTTTTAAAACTTTATTCATTAATAACACCTTCCCAACAATAGGATTCTTTGAATCAGCTGATAATATGAAGTTTTAGAATAAGCTGATCATATGGTATTTTTTGTATCAGCTGATCATAATACATTTGAAGGCCTTCGGTTGACCAACCGCGGAAGTGCATTAACCAATGGAAGGCCTTGCTTTCCTTCCGCTGTCTGGCTGTCTGGTTCAATGTTTTTCATGTCCATTGAACCATTGAATACGAACTTTTCAAAGAGGGTTAGAGGCCAAATCGCGAATCGTGATGGCAGCAATTTGAGATTCAATGAAGTGAACTAACCTAAGCTCTTGCATATTCTATTCTGGTAGAGGTAGTTTTTTCAATATTCTACTTATTTTGGACTTTTTCGTATGATAGAATTAATTACTGAATTGTTCTAGTCATAGAGAAAATTTCGATTGGTATACAATAAAACCGAAAAAACCGCAATATTGGATTGACTTATCAAAATATTAAAGCAAATATTTTATTTTCCGTTTTTACGTTGGTTTTTTACTTGTCTACTCCATTTTATCTCTAACGTTGTTAGCGGAAAAGATCCAAACCTCTCAAAGTCTTGTAGGCACCCGGGAATCGAACCATTGACCTCTTGTACAGAAATCCAAGACGCCAACCGTTAAGATAGCGAGACACTCAAAGATTGTACGTTAATTCTGCTGTAACACTTTGAAATCGAAATCAAAATTTACTTCGCTACTATATACATTTTAAAAACTATTTATTTATGCATTTAATCCTAATGCGCTACGGGGTTTTTCTTCACAGTCATAACTCTATAACGGCTGGACGTATTTTAACGTTTGAGGTGTCAAATTAGGGTATTTTTACGTAAATTTTCCAATAAGTCTTAGTATTTTAAGAAAGAGCATCACTTAAATACAGTAAAGGGCTGAATTTTCGGAACAGTGGCGCTACCCGACGGCGGAAGTATAAACTACGTGTTGATTGAAAGTACGTTATCCGCATTATTCTCAGATGTTATCATCCGTTTAGTATCAGATGTTTTGTTATGTTTGTTTACAACTCTAACCTTTCGTTGGGTACAAACTTGCTCGGACTCGAGCAACAGGACAACCAGTCATATTTAATGCCATGCTACTTTTTACTATCATGGAAAACCTAGCACACAACATCACATTGGTTGTGATTCATGTAGGCCTATATGTGTAAAAATACAAAAATGAATCTAAAATTGTTCCTTCACACTAGAAGTTAAACAATAATCTATTTTTAAACTAACATTCTCATGGTGCTGAGAATTTAATTGATCAGATTTGTTAAAATACTATATTAGCCGTAACAGTTCCCCTAGACTAGCTGGTTCACTTCATAATACTGTACTCATACAAGCTACCCCATCGAGTTTAACTGGTATTATTATCTGTAACTGGGATCACTAGGCCTGGTTTTTTTCTAAATTAATCCTATACTCTAATATGAGTAAGGTTTGCTTGCTTGTTTGCTTGCGACACTGATCTCAAAAACGGCTCCAACGATTTCCTTCAAATGTTCGAAATAACTAATTTCTGGGATAAAAATAAGTTCTAGACAGGACTCATCCCCAGGAAAATTCAAATAATGTAAAAAAAACTAAAATGAAAAGTTAAAAAAATTAACATTGGGCTTATGGAGTTTCAAATCAAAACAAAATAATTGTAACAGCTGTTCATAATCAACCAGGGAACTGTCAAAGTAATACTCATGTTGTTTATGATTGTTAATTAACATGTGGTTTCCTGAGAGCAGAGATTAAAAGATTTGAGTGAAGATTACAAATATTGAGTATTAAAATAAATCAAAGGGACATTGAGCTATAAATAACAACTGGAGTGACCTTAAAACTGTAGAAAAGAGGCAAATGAGTTATACAAATCTGATTATCAGTAGGGGGGAGTGGTGAAATATTACTCCAAGTCATCTAAACAAACTGACTGGCCTTCCCCCGAGCAAAGCTTGGCCCCCACGTACTATGCAGATGAGTACCACTAGTCCTTCCCCATTGCTTTATTCGACAGTTTGTTAATGGTAGTAAGTGAACCAAATATGAGCAGCAATTTTAAAGTTCGGAAAGTGATATTTTCGCTTCCATTTGCAAATTTGGAGTTCATAAGGCCAATGTTGAAATGTTCAAAACATTTTAGTTTCCTGTGGTTGAGGTTTTCCCAATCGATTTTTAAGGTTCTATAAAATCCCAAATCCCAAAGTTCCTTTCCGCAATTCCGAAATTAATGTTTGCAAACAAACATACATTGCTCGTATATAAAGAGCGTAGGATATTAGGATGGATGTATCACTTGTGATGATAAGTTAGGACTTACGTATCACTTGTGGTGATAAGTTAGGATTGATGTATCACTTGTGATGATAAGTTAGGATTGATGTATCACTTGTGATGATAAGTTAGGATTGACATATCACTTGTGATGATAAGTTAGGATTTATGTATCAATTGTGGTGATAAGTTAGGATTGATGTATCACTTGTGATGATAAGTTAGGATTGATGTATCACTTTTGATGATAAGTTAGGATTGATGTATCTCTTGTGATGATAAGTTTTAACACAACTTGATTGATAAGTGATAACAAATCAAATAACCTTAAAACAACTTATTTTCTACAGTGAATCATTGCAACAGACCTGAAATATATTTGTAATATCACATCTACGAAAAGGGAATTTCATATTGAAACAGGAATGTTTTTCGCAAAACCATACTATCGCTACTACTATCGTTCAAACTCCATGCATAAAACAGTAAAATGGGTGTGTCGGTAGCATTTGATTACAGAGCATTTGAATAATGAATAATGCTGACGGCAGGCAGACGTACAGACGGACGCACAGACGGAAGACCGTACGGTAAAAGTTGCTGAACATCCTCAGCAACTGGAGACGCGTCCTCAGCATAAGATAATTTGATAATTCTACACTTGAATTATTCTTTCTTCGAGTCCACCCATATAAATGCACTTGCCTCTAACAGGTTGTGATTATACGAGGCAAAATTGTTGAGCAACTTTATACGCAAACAATCCTAATGTACCCATAATATAACAATAATTTCTGGATTTTTGCTTGCCTATTTTCGACCTCTAAAAATAATATTTTGCGCACATGTTTGTGATATGCCTGTTGGGGGTTTGAAAATCATCCACTTGCAGGGCTCCTTGATTTTCTTAAGAGGTTTTTAGTGAATTTCCTTTGGAAAGTGAACTATTAGCATGACCCGCACGGTGAAACTTAAGCCCGGGACCACCATAGAAGTTCCTAACGTGCCCCCTGAACACGTTTTTGGGAATCATTCAAAATTGTATAAATATATATGTATACATATAAATATGTGTTTGTACTCTAACGGTCGCATTTTTTGTCCAATTTACTTCAAATTTGGTAGGGAAGTTCCTTTCTGTAATCAGTTGGACAAGCTCGTTGGAAAAAAAAATTGGAAAACTCTAAACCCTTTTTTTGGGATTAATCTTACAAATTTCGGGTTTTTGGGCCCAAAAAGTGCCAGAAAAGCCCCAGATGTAAAATGTAAAAATTGGCATGTAAAAAGATGGGAATTAGAGAGGCGAAAGTTATAAGCCCTCTCTCGTCATCCTAGCATAAATATTTACCGAGTTATTAAGAAAATGTGTCTCGACTAAACACAGTACGTTGTCTTATGGGGGTTTTACACTAGAAAAGCCGGTTATTCCTTTGTTAGAGTACTTTTATCATCCCCAGCAACCTCACGCCAAATTTCAAGCCTGTCTGGACCTTCTCCTAACCTTATAATGCGCAAAATTGTATTCCCAGCTTTGCAAGTAAATGAAACCAGGAGTATCAGAACAGGCAAAAAATCAGTGTTTTCAGATTTCAATAAGAATTGGACAAATGTATGTTTTTACATTGATTTTGAGTTTTAACAGTTTTTATGTGGAAATTCACTTCTCTCACGTCAGCGTGCTGCGTGCGAACTCGTTTTATACCTTGAATTGCATTAGATGACTTTTGTTCATTGATATAGTAATGTCCGTATCAAACCATGGTTAGATGTTCTTTCAAATTTAAGTAGTAAGTAGAGAATTCTTCAGCCACAGAAAACTAAACTGTGCTTTAGCTGACGACAATGTTTAAGTTTCAAGTTCCAGGTTCTAAATTACATATCCGTGCTGGCTACTCAAGGTTGTCGGTAATCGTTGGTAATGCGGACGAAATTTCAGTGAAAGGATTGAGGAAATGTCATTGGAGGTTGTGTTGTCATAAACCTACAGTGTGTTCCACATTCAGTTGGCGATGCATTATCGGCTTATTCCTACTGCACGGTATTGAACATTTGGCGCGGTAGTTACAGGGTTAATAATGTTGTTACGTGAATTACGGCTGGGAATTCGGTCATTCACGATTGCGTACTACACACAGTTCAACATTCAGTTGGCGATACTATCATTTATATTACCTATACGATCATAGTGCATGAAATCTATATTCTCATTTGCTACACGTTTTTTAGCGATGAAGATATTGTATCCTATGACATTTAACTTATATCCTATACTCTAATATGAGTAAGGTTTGCTTGCTTGCTTGCTTGATTGCTTGCTTGCGACACGGATCTCAAAAACGGCTCCAACGATTTCCTTCAAATGTTCGAAATAACTGATTTCTGGGATAAAAATAAGTTCTAGACAGGCCTCATCCCCAGGAAAAATTAAATAATGTAAAATAACTAAAATGAAAAGTTAAAAAATTAACATTGGGCTACATAGTTTCAAATCAAAACAAAAGAATTGTAACAGCTGTTCATAATCAACCAGGGAACTGTCAAAGTAATACTCATGTTGTTTATGATTTATTAACATGTGGTTTCCTGAGAGCAGGGATTAAAAGATTTGAGTGAATATTAGATAAATAGAGTAGTAAAATAAATCAAAGGGACATTGAGCTATAAATAACAACTGGAGTGACCTTAAAAATGTAGAAAAAAGGCAAATGAGTTATACAAATCTGATTATTAGTAGGGGGAAGTGGTGAAATATTACTTCAAGTCATCAAAACAAACTGACTGGCCTTCCCCGAGCAAAGCTCGGCCCCCCAGGTACTATTACCTATACGATCATAGTGCATTAAATCGGCTCTATATTCTCATTTGCTACACGAATTTTAGCGATGAAGATATTGTATTATGTGACATTTAACTTATATATCTTTAATATCTGTTTAAGATGTTATGATTTTACAATACTGTAGTTACAAATTCAGTTAGCAAAAATTGGTTTAGTTATTCTGTGCTATTGTTTGTAGTATTGTGCGCAAGGGGCCATACATATATTACGTAACGCACTTAAGGGGGGAAGGGTGTATGGCGTAGCGTTATACTGCGTTATGTGGGGGAGGGGGGTTTGGATCAACGTTACGTAACTCACAGATATTAACCTTAAGAGCTGGTGCTCTCCCATATCTATTGATACTGTTATAAATCTTTAAAATTAAAGAATAATCAAATTGATATCTAAATCAAGGTTACAGTTAGTTATATAAAAAATACTTCGGCCATACTATTTTAATAACATTTAAACTAAAAATAAATACATAACTTGTTTTGAGTAAGTTCTGTATTGCTTTAACCCTATGTTTTGTGTTGTTTTAGAGTGTAAAATCACGACTTGATTGACTTTTACTGCACATCTTTAGTTTTTAAATTTGTTTTGTATTTGTAATAGCTGTAAATTAAATTTTGTTACGTTTTAGCTGAGATGGTTTATTTTGTTGTTTTTATTATTAATAACAGTCTTGGTTGTTTCTATACATTGTGATTTGAAATAAGTTAATAAACAATGTTGTTAATTAAAGTCAATTTTAATGATTTATTGAAATCCATATTCCAAATTGCTAATACAACGATGTTTAAAAGGTTTAAGCTGTTTTAAGGCCTTCTACGATTGAGTTACGAAACAAAAGGGGGGTATGGCCACGTGTTATGGTGCGTTACATGGGGGAGGGGGTCTGAAATGGCGAAAAAATGCGTTACGTAATATGTGTATGACCCCCAAGCATTATTTCACGTTTTTATCAAGTTCCCAAGTTCCCAGTTATGCAACTATATAAAAAGATTGTTGTACGTGTTCTACATTTAGTTAGCGGTTACGTTATTTTTGAACAGTTTACAAACATGTTTATGCCACTAGTGACAATTTTAGTGCCATGACTTTAACATTTATGCTACGTGGTTTTTGGTTGACAACTGAGTAAATATTTATTAGACCCATGCTTTCATAAGGCCTACAGTAGGTCTTTATGTTGGCAACGCTGCTGTCAATTCGGTCACGGTGTTTGAACATATAGCGCGACAGATGAAATATGTGTGCTTCATAAGCATACATCGGAGGAAATGTTGACACTCGTAGGCGTTTTGTCAACTCTACAGCGTGTTCAACATTCATTTGGCGGCGCAGCAACGACGATGCTCTATGTTCTTGCGATGTTTGGCACGTTCTTTCATTCTTGGATATGCATTATAGCTTATCATTGAAGATAAGAGCTACAAAATCAAGTAGAACAGAACAAAGCGATTTTTACTTTTCCGAAATTAAGTTTTTAAATTAATATTTGAACAAGGTTGCTACGGATTTTATACGAATTTTATATTTTTTGTGCTTTAGGACTTTGATGTGCTTACATTCAGAATGTGGAGAAAATGTTGGAATTGTAACTATAAAAAAAAACAATCTTTAAATGGAACCTATACTCTGATATGAGTAAGGTTTGCTTGTGTGTTTGCTTGCTTGCTTGTTTGTGCGCTGATCTCAAAAACGGGTCCAACGATTCCTTCCTTCAAATGTTCGAAATAACTAATTTCTGGGATAAAAATAAGTTCTAGACAGGCCTCATCCCCAGGAAAAATCAAATAATGTAAAAAACCTAAAATCAAAGGTAAAAAAATTAACATTGGGCTTATGGAGTTTCAAATCAAAACAAAATAATTGTAGCAGCTGCTCATAATCAACCAGGGAACTGTCAAAATAATACTCATGTTGTTTATGGCTATTAACATGTGGTTTCCTGAGAGCAGAGTTTAAAAGATTTGAGTGGGGATTACATATATAGAGTAGTAAAATAAATCAAAGGGACATTGAGCTATAAATAACAACTGGAGTGACCTTAAAAATGTAGAAAAAAAGGCAAATGAGTTATACAAAAATGATTATCAGTAGGGGGAAGTGGTGAAATATTACTCAAAGTCATCTAAAAAACTGACTGGCCTTCCCCCGAGCAAAGCTCGGCCCCCAGGTACTAATAGCCTATACCATGAAGGATATTTTTATCATATACTTATAAAATGTAAAAAATGTATTTATAAATATACCGAACTATTGTCGCGTGTCGTTTACTTAAAGTTTCTAAACGTACAGATATTGCAGTAATTAACTGGAAAACTAATTAAACTCTTACTAATTAATTATATACTAATTAATGCTGTTTTAAGTATATATGACAGAGAGTATATTGTATTATTTGTATTGTGACGGACAGTGGACCCATCCATACCCATGTTACTAGTTCAGCTATAACGAATTGTAAAATTAAAATGCGACGAAGAATAAGTCATAAAAATCAATTGCATTATTAAAGGGAAGGCATAGATTAAGATAGTGTTCCTCAAGAAGCCGGGAGTTTTGTCAATAGGTCATCCCAGAAAAGCGAATCTATATAAAATCCTTTGATTGCCAATTATCCCACGATATGAAATGCTCATAGTACTTAAAAAATATTCTAAAATTGCGTCAGAAGTAAAATAGTACATACAAAACATGAAAAACCTCAGAATACTTTAAAAACATGTATACATACATTTATTAAATCGAAGGTTCGAATACAAATTTTAATGACAAAACTCTTACCTTATTCAGCATAACATTTTACCCCCGTAAAATATCTCAGATAAACTCACCTATAGCACTTTTCGTTCATGTACCACTCCGAAGGACCGTACTCCACACTGACTCCTTCATCGCGCACCTTTCGAACCGGGTATACCCTGAGGCACGGGGCAGGATGGGACACCGGGAGACGGAAGATGGAGGAAAGTCTGTCCAGACAGTTCTTGGACCACGAGGTAACTAAGGATAACTCAGTCATAACTAGGGATAACTCAGCTATAACTAGGGATAACTAAAGGTGATGAAGCGACGAAGCTGCCGCGGGAACGGTAGTAGACGGACTGACAGAAGGGACGCGGGACCGAGACGCGGGTTCAGTGTTGAGCGGGTCGGGCATCGATTGCTCATGAACTCA
This sequence comes from Allygus modestus, assembly GCA_963675035.1. Lineage (NCBI taxonomy): Eukaryota > Metazoa > Arthropoda > Insecta > Hemiptera > Cicadellidae > Allygus > Allygus modestus. The sequence goes on from OY776111.1 coordinate 533,014,996, forward strand.
TGAACATAACCTCAAAACTCCACCGCGCAAGATCGAGCTACTACTGCATTGTGGTCGATCGCATTGTTGCACAGGGCAGTGTTTCCACGTTGAGGGAAATTTTCCCTTTCGAGGGAAAATCAGCCCCAAGAGGGAAACTCAAAAGGGAGAACGGGTTTTGAGGGAAATTATGGAAAAAGTTAAAATAGTTACTAAAATTGGGAAAAAGTAAAGCAATAGGTCATCAAATAAGAAATACATAAATTTATAACGATACATTTATTACTGTATTAAATTGACAAAATTTACTTAAACAAACAGCTAAAATTTACCAACTGTAAATTGTAACTAACCTAATAAATAAAAAAAATCTTCCTCATATTAATCTCATATTTTTGTAAATAACAACCTACAGCTTACATGTTACGCTTGAAGTATTGCATGTTCTTTATCATAACTGTGCAATGGTGTCTTTAACATCTTGTTATTCGCCTTTTGATACTTATATGGCTTCATCTTATACTTTTCATGTTTTACGTTTAGATTTTTAATGTTGTATGTAAGAGTTTCAAAAAAATTAGTGAACATGTTTTTAGTGGCATAGAAAGTTTAACCATATATTATGATTTTTTGTTTGTGTATAAGCAAATTACATGAAAAATGAGCACAATGAAATCATGAGGTTGAATGAGGACAAACTTCAGTAAAAGGTTGATTGTGTAAAATATGTTATTCAAATTTTTTATCAAAGGTTGTAGTCTAGGTTCAGAACATGTTAAAGCTGTCAAATCATCTGCAGAAAATCCTATTGATTCTAGAACCTGTTGTCATTGAAACCATGCTTTGCTAAGGTGTGCTTTGCTAAGTTGTGCTTCTTTAATTAAATTTGTAAACCATTATTGTTCTTTAATTAATTAATGTGTTCCTTAGATATAGACGTGCTAAAATTAGTAATATGAAAACTATGAACAATGAGGGGAAAAAGGAGGGAAATTTTTATGAGCTTTGAGGGAGAAAGGGGAAATTTCGTTTAGATAAAGGTAAAATCTCGGCTAAAGTTCTTTATCGTAGTATGCTTGAGACGGTATGAATAGTATATTTCATCAATAGGACCAAAAGTGACGCTTTTCAATCCGGAGGCTGAAAAATGAGCGATGATCAAAAATGAGCGATGATCGAAAATGAGTGATGATCGATGATCATCACTAGGACTTTTGGTCCTAGTGATGAACTATAATTTTCGTCATAATGCAAAAAAGTATATAATAATTCCTCGAAAACTAAATTTTGTTTACTCTTACCTTTAAACATTTGATTCCATATTGAACTTATTGCTACTCTAAACAAACAGCGGTTTCACAAGTTTTAATTTTTGACAAGTGGAATAATTCGTTAAATTCATATTAACAGCTGATGACCTCGACCGAAAAGTGTCATCCAATGATGTCTTTAGTCCTAGGACGAAAAACATTATCAATATTATACTTTTCGGTCAAGGTCATCAGCTGTTAATCCCAGGAGTAAAAATAAGCATCTCAACGCATGCGTTGAAAACAGCTGTTTTTGAAGCAGTATGACGAAAAATAATTTAATTTTAATTTTAAGTATTGTTCTTTCTTTTGGTTATGTTATACAAGGAAAAAGCGTTGTCGTATTTTTTCTCGGATATTAAAATGTACTTAATTTATGTAGAGAGTGCTAAGGGATTAATTTTACTATTTAGAAAATATTTTATAAACATATTTTTGAAAAAAATGTTGATTAGCTGGAAATATTGTAATTATGGGATATAATTAAAAAAACCTTGCAACAATCCAAAATCTTAGAAGAAAATCGATTTCGAATAGCCACACCAACAATTAGATCACGTGGCCCAACGAAAGATTTTTAGGAATATCATCGTTTGTCTCGAGAAAAGATTCCAAAAGCAGTAATTATTATTGATGGCAAGAAAATATTAATTTAAATTATTTGTCAACCGTAAAAAGCAATTCACAAGAAGAATTGTTATCATACGCATTTGCTTATCATAATACCATGAGTGGAAACACGTGTTATTGTTTAACCTTGAAACTATTCAAGGTTACAATTTAAAGATATCACATAATTTGATACGTTTCTACTCTTAAACCATGTTATTTAAGACTCGGTCGGCGAATAAATTCTCTTAAAGATCTTAGGCAAAACGAAAAAATACAGTAGTTTTTTTATATCTCAAATATTAGGAACCATTCAGAAACAATTATTTCATGCATATTGATAAAGGTTGTAGAAAATACACATGGCCAAAGAATTTTTAAAACTTGTTGTACGCATGAAAATTTACTTTCTTTAACACAATCCAAACAACAATTACCCTGCAAATTTTGGTTAAAAGTCAAAATTGGAAATAATTTGTCCAACTCATAATTCTAATTTAGCACGACCTCTTCTAAAAAGTCTGTTTTTAAGTCTTTTAACAGATTTCTCTAACGTAATCGGCCTAAAGAAACCGACTTTCTTTTCTTTCATCTTGGATCACGCCTATTTTATAAACTCTTGTTTTATAGCCTTACAGTTTTCTCATAATTCTTTCAAGAAATGATTGTCTCCTTTTATAAGCCCATTACATCAATTATTTCCCTTATTCTGTTTTCAACCTTTTCATTTTACAAGTCAAATGTCCTTGTCGAAATTCTTGCCTGCGTGGAATGTTAGAGCTTACACTAGCCTACACAAACTATAAGCTATAAGAAGATATCATAACCATGATTGTTAAAGTTATAGTTGTTTGAAAAAAGCATGAATAATCGCATGGCAAAGCATGAACTTATATGCCGTCTTGCACAAAGACAACTGCTACCTGCATGTTTATGAATTTTGACTATACCATCCATGTACATTGTAAAATGTCTAACTGATAATAATTGTGATTCTTGTTTAATCTGCAATGGTTTAAAATGTTCTTGTCAACACTGCATAAGAATTGTAATAGTTTACTCCTTATCATTTTCTTTGCAAAGATTAGACATTCAACAAAGCATACAAAATTAACCACAAAAACAAGTCATATAAAAATAATCATCACTCACTTTTGCGATTTTACGTTGATTGCACAGTTGACATTTCTTTCTCTCACCATCTCGGGAACGGAAACGGAAACGGGCGGAACGGTGTAAAATCCGTCGCAACAACTATTGTAAAAACCGAGACCAGGTGTACTTGTTCTTATCTCCACCAGGAACTGTTATCTCAGTTGTACCAACTGATCAAACAAACATGAAAAGCTCTCTCGTGAATTGCATTAACGTGAACGTAGGCAAGTATTGCGTCATCTTCCAACTGTCACTATCCTCATGCATAAAAGATTGAGTGATTTGAATAATTCCCTTTTCTTTGAAATTTGTAAGGCTCTAGTGTCTTACGGTCTAGGTCTAGATAGTGTAGATGTATTGGTCGTTTCAATGGAAAATTATAATCCGTTATGATAATCTGTAGTAATTACTGGCGTAATTATTTCCAAGCCTATACATTTATCAAATAAAGATGGTGTCTGTCTGTCTGTCTGTCAGTTTGTATGCTCCGTTTTAACGTAGGCCTAAAACTATTAAACCAATCGAGCTGAAAATTTTCATGTAGGTAGATAATTTGTCTAGGCTACATATAGGCCTATTCCCAAATTGCCAATCCCTTAGGGTTCCGTCCCAGTGGCCCTTAAAGATACAATGTTATTCTTTTGGGCAATGGTTTAATGGATCAGAAACAGGTGTAATAATTGCAACAGAAGATTTAATTAGCTGTTTTCCCTGAATTCTTTGTGCGAAGCTCGGGAAACCAGCTAGTTTGAAATAAGTTTGTTAAGTGGAGTGGGATAGTAAGTGGTTAGTAAGTGAGATAGTAAGAGGCTAGTGAGTGGGATAGTGAGATAGTAGTACAGTAAGTGACTTCATGTAGTATTAAGATAAATTCGTGCATCTGAAATTCGCTGAGTTTGCATGATTTCTATACAACGGGTAATTTACTAACGGGGTATTGTATTGCCATGATTCCATGACCACTATTCTTTGTCAAATCTCTACAAAGACCAGTCAGTAGGTTAATTTGTTTCACCCGAGGGCTGTTCAGTAATTTATTGTTTACAAAAAAAAGCATTCGAATAAATTATTTTAATTTCTTCCTTACTGAGTGACATTTTTCATCCTTGAAGTTGACAAGAGACAGTCAAACGAAGAGTCGGAAAAAGCGTGTTCAAATACGGAAGAAAATAATAACTAAAAAAAAAAAAAACAATAATAATTTTAAGAATAAAACCACTGACGACATTGGAACCAAACGTAGTACTACCGTTCGGTGATTATTACACAGTGATGATTATTTGTGTTTCAGGTTGAAGTAAACTGGATGAACTTTGATTCAGAAACATGTATATGAACATTAATGATAGTTTTTAGGCCAGCAATTCTAAAAAGGTGGTTCAATTTACCATACCTGAAATAATTACTTGCTTTAGGCCAGCAAATTAATTCCAACAATGTTCAATATGGTATCACCCAAGGGGTACTCCTGGGGCCATTTTTATTCCTTTTTATTTTTATTATATTTTAAACATTCTTCTTATGGCATATTACGGAATAATTTACAGTCATTTGTCTTACGGGATTATAGTTTGGGGCTCATGTTCCAAAAAGGATTTCAAAAAATTATTAGTATTGCAAAAAAGCCATAAGAATTATTTTTAATTTAAATATTAAAGAATCATGTAAAGACACTTTCAAGATTTACTCTCACTATAGGAAACAATAATACATTGTCTTTCAAAATGTGAATTAATGTGTGGTTCACAAATATAATACAAAATGAAGCAGTAAGTTCCGCCCATCCATTAACACAAACTAATTTTTGTAATCTCTAATGACAAACGGGAGGAAGACTTATTAATAACTTACTAAAAGAATTAATACAATTAACAATTTTTATCTTTCAAAATAAAATTAAAAGAATATTTATTTAAAAATACATTTTACTGTGCTGATGAATTTATAGACCGTGGTCTTAATTTAAACAAAAATAGCGTATTGTACTAAACCAATTTAGTAATACACAAAATTATATAACTAATTAAACTAAGATTAATTGTTTTATTCTGGTGTATGACAGATTAAACTAGGTTTTACAATTTTTATTTTTAATCTTTCTAAGTTTTGAATCTATATTAATTGCATACATGATTTTTATTTAGTTTTACATTGCTGATAACACATGTTTGTTGTAATGGCAATGACAACTATTATTAGTTTTATTATTATTACTCAACTGAAGATTATATTTATTACTTGGATGAACTCCGTAATAGAGCGCAAGCACTAACAAATCTTACATTTGACTTTTAGTTTTAAAATTTATATCCCCGAATAGAGAACACACTAGAAAATTCTAGATAAATTAATAACGCGTATTTCATCAGGTAAGGTTGGTAGAAGTGATGTCTACGTGACGACGTATGCGTCACCAGCTGATCTGTGACGTAGCGAGATCCACGTTCTCCTGTTACAGACAGACACACCTACTTGCCAAGGTCATTGCGATCACTGCAGCACGCGCCTGGTTTAGTTGGCTGGGCGAAACAAAGGGAGAAAGGTAGTTTTGTATACGTTCCACAATATGCAAATTGTGTTCTGAAAATGATGTAGCTTACTAAAAATGTAAGTCAGTAAATTAATCAATAACCCCGTATTATCTTTAAACCTCTCCAGGCATTGGTCATTTACAAAATGTACAAAATTGTAACGTTTGACAGCTTTCTTACACAATTATCAACGGCACGATGGATTACTACGAATATAAGAACTACCAACTAAATTAAAACCCATTTTTGTAACGAGACGAAATATATATTTTAACATTTCGAACAGTTTATAAAATAAATTATACCAGTTGTTTATCTAGTAAACTGTAAAAGTATCACGTTATGAGATAGTTGTTAAAGTATTCAAGGCATTTTATGGAAACTATATACCATATTAACTTCACCGAGCAAAGCTCGGTCCCCGGCTACTAACGAAAACACGTATAATAATACCACATTGCAACGTTATATACATTTTAAGGTGTAACTTACGTAACACCTTCTCAAAAAACCCGTCGTAATTGTACCCACTATTTCAAATTAAAAGTAAATAAACTGTAGACCCAGTTGTAATCCTATACTCTAATATAAGTAAGGTTTGCTTGCTTGCTTGCGACAAGGATCTCAAAAACGGCTCCAATGATTTCCTTTAAATGTTCGAAATAACTAATTTCTGGGATAAAAATAAGTTCTAGACAGGCCTCATCCCCAGAAAAAATCAGATAATATAAAAAAACTAAAATTAAAAGTTAAAAAAATAAAACATTGGGCTTATGGAGTTTCAAATAAAAATAAAAGAATTGTAACAGCTGTTCATAATCAACCAGGGAACTGTCAAAGGGAGTCATGTTGTTTATGATTATTAACATGTGGTTTTCTGAGAGCAGAAATTAGAAGATTTGAGTGAAGATTACATATATATCGGTAGTAAAATAAATCAAAGGGACGTTGAGCTATAAATAACAACTGGAGTGACCTTACAAATTTAGAAAAGAGGCAAATGAGTTATACAAATCTGATTATCAGTAGGGGGAAGTGGTGAAATATTACCCCGAGTCATCTAAACAAACTGACTGGCCTTCCCCCAAGCAAAGCTCGGCCCCCAGGTACTTATGTATAACGAGCGAATCAAGTTGATCGAATTCGAGCAAATATTTGTATCTTTTCACATTACCCAGCTCAAAAAAGCTTCTATTTGTTTATATTGTGATTCAGTTCCATAAGCTACCTTGAAACAGCTGTTCTTGCTTCTGTCCTGTGTTTTGTTAGTATCAACAGCTGTGACAAGGTCAAAGTTAATTTGATTTCTACTCTTCCATAGGATTAACCAAGAAAACTAAGATTCCTTCAGATGAAAATTGGACGATTGAAAGCCCATGGGGCGAAGCCCTGAAGGTGGATGTTTTCCAAAGCCCCAAAAGGCACATATAGACGCTAAGGGTTTTAAATACACTAAAATCCGGATTATCCGGACTAATGTGGTGGAATATTGATCCGGATAGCGAGAAAATGTAACATAACCCATACTCTAATATGAGTTAGGTTTGCGAATGTCCGTGCTTGCTTGCAACTTTGAACTAAAAAACGGCCCCAACGAGTTCCTTCATATGTTGGAAATAAATAATTTTTGGGATAAAAATGAGTTCTACACAGGTCTCATTTACAGGAAAAATCAAATAATGTTAAAAAAAGAAAATGAACGAAAAGTTACAAAAATTAACATTTGGCTTATGGAGTTTAAAATAAAAAAAAAGAATTGTAACAGCAGTTCATAATCAACCAAGAAACCTGCCAGCGAGCACATAATAGAATTTCTATTATGTCCTCGCTGGAACTGCCAAAGAAATACTCTTGTTTGTAATTCATAACATGTGGTTTACTGAGAGCAGTGATTAAAAGTGTTGAGTGAAGATTGTATATATAGAATGGTCATAACCGAAATAGTTCAAAGGGACATTGAGCTATAAATAACAACTCGAGTGACCTTAAAATTGCAAAAAAGAGGCAAATGAGCTATAAAAATATGATAATCAGTTGGGGGAAGTGGTGAAATATTACTCCCAGTCGTTTAAAAAACTGACTGACCTTCCCCCGACCAAAGCTCGACCCCCAGGTTAATCTATGATGTATACAGTTTCATCACTAGCCTAGCCACAATCGCCTATTCACTTCACAAATAGATTTCGTCAGGCTATAAAAAGAAATGATCTCATAGCCCCGAAACGTGCCATGTGCAACATGCGTTTCTGTTGCGTCATCCCAGGCGAGCCCCCAGAACCTGCCAGCGGCGTCGGTGTCGACCCGCTAGGATCCGGTTTTGAGCTGCGGCGGCGTGACGTAATCTGGAGGTGTGTCCCCCCTCCAGAGGCGAGCCCCCGTCCTTGGCCCCCTCCCCCCTGGAGAGGGGGACGGGCGACAGACAGTGAAGGTCAGTGGACAAAACAGTGAAAGATATCTGACTGTAATGCTCCAGGGGAAGTTTTTTACAAAGAAAGTTTAGGTCAACGAAAATGTACCAACCGAATCCTGTAATTCAAATTTATTTAGATCAAGTATAAACCAATTTGTTTGACAAGGGTACCGGCGAAACTATAAGTTTATGAGTCATTTGACAGCCATTAACGTCTAGATCACAGACCATAGAAAACAATTGATTGGGTTTCCGAGTTACTTTAGCATTGCAGACCATAGAAAATAAACGGTATCAGGAAACTGACACATACTTTATCCATTTTAGCCCAACTTTAACGAATAAATTACTTTTTATTTACTAAATATAGAATACAAAGCACGGTCGAATGTACAGAAAATCTTGTAAACAAGTTGTTTTAAAAAACATCCACCCAAATTCCTGCTTTCGAGGCACTACAGAATCCATTGCTACACTCGTGGTTTTAAGAGGGGAAATGCCCCCTATTCCCCCCCCAGCGTTATTAAGGGACAACATATTTCGAATTAACTCTGTTGGTCAATGCTAAATTACCGCTAAATGAAAATTTCAATTTTCTCCGAAACCAGCAATCGTAGAATAGTAATTCAAAATACTAAATTATTTAGTTTTTTGAGCTCTTTTTAATGGTGAATAGTAATATTTTTTATATTTGTCTTTTTATGAAAAATCAAAAAACTGAATTTTGGATGTTAGCGAATTTCCCCTATAGGGAAGAAGCTATTACCGTAGTCGGCATGGTAAGACTTAGGCCCGGGACCATGATAACTTTTCGTTTTGAGGTCCCCAGACCCCAAAAACACCATTCGTTCAAAACTGTATATATATATATATATATATATCTATATATATATATATATATATATATATATATATGTGTCCGTGAGCACGATAACTCTCGTAAAAATTATCCGATTTTGATGAAATTTGGTATAAACGTGTAAAGCAACATTTATGACTTTAAGTTCGAAAACCAGCCAGATCGCTTTATCCGAAAGGGTATTTTGGGGGGGTTTTGTACCCCAAAAATGGGTTTTTTGAATTTTTTACATATAATTTTCGAAATAGTCCAATTTTAGTTTTTACCATTTGATTCAGCTTAAAAAAACACACAATTCAGTATTTTGATCATTTATCTACGTCAATTGGTTACCGAGATATTGAAAGTGCTAAACACAGTACGTTGTCTAATGTTATTCTTATGGAGGAAAAGAAAAATTTTATATCTCGCTTATTTATGAACATATACTGACAAAACTTGGTATACGGCTTCATCTGGTTGTGAATTATTGATATTTGCTAAAAAAAACAATTTTTTGCCAAAGGCTCCCGTAGCAGCAAACCTGCGTACTCAGCCCCATGTTATTCTTATGGAGAATAAGTAACGTGTTATCTCCCTTAATTATGAAAATAAATTAATGAAATTTGGTATGTGGCTTTACCTAAATGAGTTATATTGATATTTGTATAAAACCCCATTTTTTGTTTTCCTTCCTTCAGCAAACCTGCATACTCATCCGCCATGTTATTCTTATGGAGAATAATTAAAATGTCACAAATCGTTTATTTATGAATGTATATTGATGAAACTTGGTATGTGGCTTTATGTGGTATTAATATACATATATATGCATTGGAAATTCGCTGAGTACGCAGGTTTGCTGCTACGGGGGTATTTTTAAGTCCTGTAATTTCTGAACCCGAATTTTTACAGGAATGCGGGTGGTGTCATTTTGTTGCAAAACTAAAGTTCTACACACTACTAAAGTTTAATCAAAATCGTTGGAGCCGTTATTGAGAAATTTTGATTTTTCATGTTTTTTGGCGGTTTTTGGGGGATAATTACCCTTAAAAATCAAAAATTCCAAAAAATGAAAAAATACTTGGAGATATCGTGGATTAGTACCTACATACCGAATTTCATCAAAATCGGCCCATTGGTTAGGGCTCTAGCTCTGTACACATCCACACAGACACACACACACACACACACACACACACACACACACACACACACACACACACACACACACACACACACACACACACATCACGTAAAAACCACTTTTTTGGGTTCAGGGAGCACCAAAACGAATATTTCCACTAACAACTCAAATTCGAAAATTTTGACGAAAACAACACTTTCTCCATATACTATGTATAGAGGGAGAAAGTAAAAAAATTATTGGGTTTCCGAGTTATTTTAGCATTGCAGATGGTGAAGCATGTTTTTGGCATGTCCGCCATCTTGGTGGGCCAAGTTTATAAAAATACTGGAATATTATGCTTGGCATCATATTTATGAAAGATGGTTGAATAATAGATCTGTATTATTTAGTGTAGTGAGAAGTAGAGCTTTAACAGTTTATGGTAGAACTCTAAGCATTTACTTTCTAATTAAATCAAATCAAATCCACTTTCATAAGGTGCATATTTGTCAGCTGACAAACATATAACTTGTTTTAGCGAATTTCCCCTATAGGGAAGAAGCTATTACCGTAGGTTTCATGGTAAGACTTAAGCCCGAGACCATGATAACTTTTCATTTTGAGGTCCCCAGATACCAAAAACACCATTCGTTCAAATTGTCATATATGTGTATATATATATATATATATATATATATATATATATATATATATATATATGTGTGTGTCCGTAAGCACGATAACTCTCGTAAAAAAGCTCTGATCTTAATGAAATTTGGTACAAATGTGTAAAGTACCATTTATTTGAACGAGTTCGAAAACCAGACGAATCGCATCATCCGAAGGGGGGTTTTTGGGGGGTTTTGTACCCCAAAAATGGTTCTTTTGGGGTTTTCACATGTAATTTTTATTTGAATCAAATTGCAATTTTTACCATTGAAATTAGCTTAAAAAAACAAACAATTTGGTATTTTGATCATTGCTCTACGTCAATTGGTTACTGAGATATTGAAAGTGCTAAACACAGTACGTTGTCTAATGTTATTCTTATGGAGGAAAAGAAAAATTGTATATCTCGCTTAATTATAAACATAAACTGACAAAATTTGGTATATGACTTCATCTGGTTGTGGTTTATTGTTGTTTGCTCAAAAAAACAATTTTTTGCCTATGGTTCCCGTTGCAGCAAACCTAGGTACTCGGTCCCCATGTTATTCTTATGGAAAATATTTACAATGTTATATATCGCTTATTTATGAATGTATATGGATGAAACTTGGTATGTGACTTCACTTAGATGAGTTCTATTGATATTTGCATAAAAACCCATTATTTTATCTTCCTTGTTGCAGCAAACCTGCGTACTCATCCCCAATGTTGTTCTTATGGAGAATAATTCATATTTTAAATATCGCTTGTTTGTGAATATATTTCTTATGAATCCTGTTAAGTGGCTTAATGTGTTATGTTATATATTCATTGGAAATTCGCTGAGTATGCAGGTTTGCTGCGACGGGGGTATTTTTTTTATGGGCTAATATAACTTGTAAGGAGAGGATTTCTTTGGTTATCTTGTTGGTTGCCATAGGAGCAGAGGGAACAGAGGGGCTAAATGGTGGTCAACCATAGAGGCTTAACATTTTTACCCCAGGCAAGACCTTCATAGTCTGAAGCTCGCCAGATCGATCCTGAGCAAAATCCTGAGTAAATTGTGAAGGTTCGATACTGGATCCAGCTGCCATTGGTCATTGGTTAATGGTCCTGGCTAAAGAGACAGTCGGTCTTAGTCACTAACAAGGCTACACAAGGCATCTCCATCGAGGTAAGTCTTTGGGCATCTCACCCATTCTATACTCGTCATTCTTTCATACTCGCCTTAACACACTCCGTGCAGGTGAATGGGGTCATGGCTCAACATTGAAACTTATGTTGCTCATGTTTGAACATGTTTAACGCAGCGAAAGTGTTAATACGCCATAGTTGCGTCGGAATCTTACCCTTGACGCAGAATATCTTGAGCTGTGGGAACTGTTTTCAGTTCAAACAGTTGAAGTTGAGTGAGATTTAGACATCAGTTTGAATCTGTCATCTGTTATTTCCATCATCTGTTCAGCCATTTAATCGTAATATTGTTGTTATATAAACAAAATAACTGTTCATCAGGATTCCATGTTCAGTAGCCCAGTTAGTTATCTCAGTCACTCTGGCAGTGGAGTAAGCCACAGCTCAAGATATTCAGTGTGATGTGTACAATTTACATAGTCCTTTACTGATTTAGCTCTTGATCTAATTTGTTTTGTTACGTTGGTAAAACCGTTGGCACACCTGTCAGCTGTTCGCTGACGTTGGCACTACTGTTGTTGCATCAGCGTCCGAGCGCAACTACACGAAATACGAGCGTTCTCACAAATAATAGGTGACCTTTTTGCTGATCAAGGGATATATTGATCTCCAAAGTCGATGTTTGTATGTAGTCAGCAAAATAGAAGGCAAATCTAAAATTGTCTTTGCTGACAGAGTGAAACAGGCCTCTTCGAATAAATGATGTAATATTTCACGTAATATATTTCGCATTCAGTAAATTGTAGATAATGTTGATAATAATGTATGCTATTCTCTTGAGAATTTTATCCTATACTTTAATATGAGTAAGGTTTGCTTGCTTGCTTGCTTGCGACACTGATCTTAAAAACGGCTCCAACGATTTCCTTCATATGTTCGAAATCACTAATTTCTGGGATAAAAATAAGTTCTAGACAGGCCTCATCCCCAGGAAAAATCAAATAATGTAAAAAAACTAAAATGAAAAGTTAAAAAGTTAACATTGGGCTTATGGAGTTTCAAATCAAAACAAAAGAATTGTAACAGCTGTTCATAATCAACAAGGGAACTGTCAAAGTAACGCTCATGTTGTTTATGATTATTAACATGTGATTTCCTGAGAGCAGAGATTAAAATATTTAATTGAAGATTACATATATAGAGTAGTAAAATAAATCAAAGGGAAATTGAGCTATAAATAACAACTGGAGTGACCTTGAAAATGTAGAAAAGTGGCAAATGAGTTATACACATCTGATTATCAGAAGGGGGAAGTGGTGAAATATGCTCCAAGTCATCTAAACAAACTGACTGGCCTTCCCTCGAGCAAAGCTTGGCCGCCCAGGTGCTTGAATTAGTGTAGAAAATATCAATAAGGACAGAAAAAACAATATACAGCAGTAACAGTATGTTTTAATTTTACGGTTTAAAAATTATTTTTAATCTTGTCAATACACTAATTTCCCTCAAATAAGTAGCTCGTAAGTTAAAGTTATCTGTACGTGTTCTGATTCCGTTTATCACGTATTAAATTGTAGCACTTTAAACGCCTAAATATATCCATAACATATTTTAAAGTAGGATTTATCACAGGAATTTTAAAAAGTAAATGCTGAAAATGATTTAATTAGGGCTCAAACGCTAGAAACGTGTAAATATATGGATCATATTAGGTTTTAAATTGCATTATTTAATCATACTATACTCTCATTTAAAAAATAAACTATTCTGTTTATGTTGTCGTTGTGACTGTTGCGACAGGTACAAAGTAAGAATAAACGAGTTCGCACGCAGCACGCTGACGTTAGGGAAGTGAATTTCCACATAAAAACTTTTAAAACTTAAAATTAGTGTAAAAACATACTTGTATTCCAATTTTTATTGAAATCTGAAACATTGATTTTTTGGCTGTTCTGATGCTCCTGGTTTCATTTACCTGCAAAGCTGGGAATACAATTTTGTGCATTATAATGTGAGGAGAAGGTCCAGTCAGGCTTGAAAGTAGGCGTGAGGTTGCTGGGGATGATAAAAGTACTCTAACAAAGGAGTAGCAGGCTCTTCTAGTGTAAAACCCCCGTAAGACAACGTACTGTGTTTAGCCGAAACACATTTGCTTTAATAACTCGGTAAATATTTATGCTAGAATGACGAGAGAGGGCTTAAAACTTTTGTCTTGCTAAGTCCCATCTTATTACATCCATTAATTTTACATTTGGGGCGTTTTAGACCCTTTTTGGGCCCAAAAACTCAAAATTTGGAAGATTAATCCCCCAAAAAGGGGTTTGGAGTTTTACGATTCTTTTGCCCAACGAAATTGTCCAACTTTTCCAATGTAAAATCCCCATAAGACAACGTACTGTGTTTACTCAATTTTCATTTTGTTTGATAACTCGGTAAATATTAGTGCTAGAATGATGAGGGAGGGCTTACAATTTTGCCTTTTTACGTTCTATAACCTATTATCCTATAATCTTACATTTAGGGCTTTTATGACTCATTTTGAGCCCAGAAACCCAAATTTCAAAATTTAAAATCCCAAAAAAAAGGGGGTTAGAGTTTTCCGATTGTTTTGCCCAACGAACTTGTCCAAATGATTACAAAAAGGAATGTCCCTACCAAATTTTAAGTAAATCGGGCAAAAAATGCGACCGTAGAGTGCAAACACACACACACACATATATATATATATATATTATATATATAACATTTTGAACGACCCCCCAAAACGTGTTCAGGGGTTCACGTTAGGAACTTCTATGGTGGTCCCGGGCTTAATTTTCACCGTGCAGGTCATGCTAATAGTTCACTTTCTATAGGAAATTCACTAATAAACTGTAGAGACTCTAACATCATAGGGGCTTCCCGACAAGGCATTTTATTACAAATTCAACATAACCAAGAACCTGTTTCATAGATGCCTTTGAAAAACAATTCTACCAACATTATTTCAGTTACCATGCGACCTGATATACATTTTTGGCTCTACTCCTGAGTCTCAAGAAGTCACTGAGTTAATTCAAGATTAACTATTGTCGTTGTGCTTATGTATAATTCTCTAGACTTGGTGCTTGACACATACTTATAATTCTATTGATATCTTTTTGCTTGAAATTATTGTCACAATTAAGGGTTCGGTCTTCCGCAAAAAATCCGAGCCACCGCATGAAAATACATTGTTTAAGATAGGGAGAAGCGTTGCGGAGGTCCGCAGGATCCCTATTTGTTGTAGCTATGAAAGATACGTATCAACGTACTACAAACGCGATTTGACAGAGGAAAGTTAATTCTACTCACGTTATTTTTTATATTTTCAAAATCATGTTTCTTTCTTAAATTGTAGTAGTTTGGAAAAAAACTCATTTCGGTACATTTAAAGGGTTTGTAAACTCATTTAAAAAAGTAAAAAGATACAGTTGTAAATAATATTTTCCTCTTTAATATACTTTTTTCAACGGGTAACAGCATTTTTGTTAGAATATCACAAAAACACCTTTAGGGAAATCGGTCCAAACCCCTCAAATGTTTGCTTTAATTAAAGGGTTTATGTAGCAGCTGTAAAGAGATCCTACAGACCCTTTGCTGCAAACGCCGCGCGGAAGGGGTAGACCGGACCCCTAACTGTATAGGCTACTTTGTACTGTCCTAGTCGTCCCAGGACTACCTTAAGACTGGTCTATACCGGTTTTGAGGCTGACATTGGGTACAACAAATGAAGTTGTCATTACTTATGGTAAGTCTTTTGGCTGTCCATTATGACTAACTTCCCTTTCACCTTTGGTCCCTCCATTTGCAGCGGCTAGGGACAGAGTCTCCGGGTTTGGTCCCTCCTGCCAACCTGAGAATGAATGGTCCCTGGCTGTTGTACATGGATACCCTGTCAGTTGAGTTGACCTGTTGGAGGACAAAATGAGGGTCCCCTGTTGAGAGCCTCATCCCAGCTGTCACAGGGGCACGGGAATTGGCCCTCTGAGGGGTCGATTTGGCTGCCGTCCCTTCCCACCCTTTCCTTTCCTGCTATATCCTATCTTTCCGGTAACCTTCGCAATATTCCCGCTTGTGGAAGAGGTGACTAGCAGCAAAGCTGGGGTTTCCTAATCCGCCAACAACAACAACAACAACTGTCCTAGTCAAACAACTAGTCTTAAATTATTGTTTAATTTTTTTAGTTAATTAGTTTAGTTTTAGCACGTTTTAGAGTAGGGGGTTGATTATTAGTATAGTTATTATTGTCAATTAATTTGTATTGTTATTTCATTAGTTGTATTTAATTTGATTGTTAAATTGTATAGCAGTTTATCAGCAAGTTTATGTCCATCCTGCTGTATCCTTATATGCATGAAAATGGGTATTACAAAATAAATTAACAACCTACAACTGTACGTCCAACGAAACGTACAAGTTTATTCCCGGGACCTTCACATTTGAGGGATATTCACTCGATCAATGCTCTGGTTTGAGGTTATTCTTACCGGAAGTTCACGGGTCACGTGACAGGCTTACCAGCACTTCCGGGTTGACAAAGAGCAGATCAGCTGTGACCAATCAGCTGATACTTATGCACCATGGACACTACTGGTCCAATGCCGCGCATGACAATGGTTATGTGGATTTTTCCTGCTCTATTCTTGACATAAAGATCGCTTCATGAGTAAATTTTATACAATTTCGATTAATATTGTCATTGGAAACCTAGCTACATTCAAAAAACAGTTTTTGTTTAAAATTCAGCTACCTATACGTTTTGTCTATTCATTTTTATTGATCGACAAATTAACAATAATATGCAAACCAGCGGTACTTCTGCTCGAAATCGAGCAAGGGTGAACGTGTAGCAATAAATGTATAGAATAAACACCAACCAGATTGTACTACCATTTCGTAGTTTAAATGTATACTTAACTCATAACATATATGTTAACTTTAAAATCGAGTTTTATAATTCAGTTAAGTTAAAATTTGATCTCAAGACTTTGAGAGCGGAATATGCTCTTTTTAAAATCGCAAAAAAAACACACTTGCACAACTACGGATCTAGATAACTTGTCTGATACTTAATCGTCGAAATCGGTTCAGAAATAACGGAGTATTTCTGTTTAAAAAAAATCGCTATAGCATTGTAGATGTAGAAGATATTAATTCATATTTTCCCACAACCGTATTTTGAGTATATTAATTGATTTGGGCAAGGGGGCAAAATGATCATGATCTTGGCTAAGAGTACTTTTCAAATTCAGGCATTGTTCTCAAAATTATTGGGGGCAACTCCCGCCTCCCCTCACCCGACAAATTACACCTATGTTTTTGATATAGCAAATATAAGCTTGGTAAAAAACACTTGTATGACAAAGAAACCTATACTCTAATATGAGTAAGGTTTGCTTGCTTGCTTGCTTGCGACACGGACCTCAAAAACGGCTCCAACGATTTCCTTCAAATGTTCGAAATAACAAATTTCTGGGGTAAAAATAAGTTCTAGACAGGCCTCATCCCCAGAAAAAATCAGATAATATAAAAAAACTAAAATTAAAAGTTAAAAAAATAAAACATTGGGCTCATGGAGTTTAAAATAAAAATAAAAGAATTGTAACAGCTGTTCATAATCAACCAGGGAATTGTCAAAGGGACTCATGTTGTTTATGATTATTAACATGTGGTTTTCTGAGAGCAGAAATTAGAAAATTTGAGTGAAGATTACATATATATGGGTAGTAAAATAAATCAAAGGGACATTGAGCTATAAATAAAAACTGGAGTGACCTTAAAAATGCAGGAAATACACAAATGAGCTATAAAAATATGGTAATCAGCTGGGGGAAGTGGTGAAATATTACTCCCAGTCATCTAAACAAACTGACTGGCCTTCCCCGAGCAAAGCTCGGCCCCCATGTACTACCCTAGAAAAATAATAAACAGAATACACACTTTACGACGGAACGGCTTACTTTACAGCTATACTCGAAGAAAGTAGTAAAATAGGATATAAACACTAAACAGAAACCTTTGTTACGAAATCCCCTACAACCGCTTCCCCCTTCATTGAGGCCTCCCTATAGTATAACTCTTTTTACTTTGTGCCAATAGCATGCAGTTAGCCTCGTCGCGCTCAGAGTTATAATAACTTGACTGTACACACTCGTGTGGTTTCCTCTAATCCTTTCTATTAGCAGGTGTATACAATTTTAAAAAAATCTAATAATATCAAGTGTAAGTTGCCGGGCGGCTTCTAAACAAGGTACAATCTGATTGCAAAGCGTCACGTGACATTGTGCAGAAATGTGGCCTTGAGCCCAAAGTCAGCTGGAGGCCTTTTGGCGGGAAACGGGCAAAAACGAGGGAACGGGTAGCAACGACCGCGATGGGCGTGGTCGAATACAACACATTCCACCGCAAACCTGTTCCAATTGTTCTACTTATACATAGTGTTCTGTTTTTGCGAAAAACGATGAAAATTGAAATTATATTTTTTAGACTTAAAAATCGTAATTTGTGTAATAAGAGCGTAACGTAGGTGTTTCTCGCTTAAGGGAAAAAATATGCAAAACTCAACTGTACGGTTATAGCATAGCCACCAAAGCTGTTGGGACAATTTAAACATATAATTTTAAGCAATTTTTGCTATAATTTTAAGTCAATTTACCATTTTTCTGTGTAATATTTTGTGTTAAATTTGATTGCTATACAGTGCAGTAAAATTCGTTTAAAATTTCCCTATGTAGATAATATTACAAGCTACAAAACAGCATTGCCGATCCATACAGTTCTGATCGTGAAGTGTTTTCCCCCAAAACCTGGTAAAAAATGATGCAATATTAACAAGAAGTTTTTTTATTAATCTTTTATGTTTATTTATTTAATGCAAAAAAACGCTCGCAAATACAATTTTTCTTAAAACACCTTTAATTTGAGACCTCACTCGAAATTTTCCAATAATAAATAAACAAAATAACGTGTTTTTTGTTTGAAGTCATTTCTTATGCAGGATAAATCCAACATCGCCACCATCTCCAACGTCCTCTTAACAAAACACTTCTTAAAAATAAATTTAATTCGTTTTTCGTAACAACCGTCGACAGAGAGAGCAAACGTCATAGGACAACAGGTGTTTTTACACCGCAATCAGCTGACTCAATCGACTAATCAGGGCGTCGGGTGGGAGGTCACGTGGTACAAACAGCTGTTTACGGGCCTCCTCAATGTCAATACAATAATGCTAGGTTGGCGTCAGATAAATATACTCACGTGTTATGAGCATAGCATACTGCGTCTTAGCTATTTTGTAATTATGCAAGTTAAACTGGTGTTTGCTAATAAAAAAACTTTATAATTGACAACATAAAAATAAGAGTGTTTCATCCAGGAAGGAAAAAATACAGGTATTTAAACCATTTTGTGACTGTGGGACAAAACGCCAGATTACGATCCACATGGTAAACCATTGCTCACTGCGGTTTTTTCGAGATAGTTGTGTCTCCTAATGTCAGTTGAGAGGGGGAGAAGTACTTGGTTCTATAATGGGAGGTATTTTTCGATGAAACATTTTTTTACTGAAGAAAATGCCAATTGTTTTGGAAATTTCTTTGTTTATGTTACTGCCAACGAAACCTACTATAAATTAAAATCTTGTCAAATATTGTTCAATATTTTGTGGTAATTATTTCGGCGAGATTATGTCGAAGGAGGGGCTTTAAATGTTTAAATTTTTACACAACGTAAAATAAAATGGCGTTACGTTAAATACAAAATAAGAATAAGAATAATTAAAACTATGAATCATTCCGTTAACGCGAGTAACTCACATTAGTGATAAGCAACATGACAAATACTTTGTTTTAAATGTCTGATGAAATTCTGCACTGTTACAAAATCGACGGTAAAAAATTATGACACTAGGCTAAGGGTTAATTTTTGAATCTGAAGAAACTTAAACATATGAACCAATGATATAAATTCATGATTTCAGAATCCTATACTCTAATATGAGTAAGGTTTGCTTGTATGCTTGCTTGCTTGCGACGCTGATCTCAAAAACGGCTCCAACGATTTCCTTCAAATGTTCGAAATAACTAATTTCTGGAATAAAATAAGTTCTAGACAGGCCTCGTCCCCAGGAAAAATCAAATAATGTAAAAAAACTAAAATGAAAAGTTAACAAGATTAACATTGGGCTTATGGAGTTTAAAATTAAAACAAAAGAATTGTAACAGCTGTTCATAACCAACCAGGGAACTGTCAAAGTAATACTCATGTTGTTTATGATTATTAACATGTGGTTTCCTGAGAGCAGAGATTAACAGATTTGAGTGAAGATTACATAAATAGAGTAGTAAAATAAATCAAAGGGACATTGAGCTATAAATAAAAACTGGAGTGATCTTACAAATGTAGAAAAGAGGCAAAAGAGTTCTACAAATTTGATTATCAGTAGGGGGAAGTGGTGAAATATGCTCCAAGTCATCTAAACAAACTGACTGGCCTTCCCCCGAGCAAAGTTCGGCCTCCCAGGTACTTTTAAGTTAAAACATTAAAAAAATTAAATAAAACTAATCTACCTGGTAAAAAAAACTTAAAACACAACCAAAACATGATTTAATGTAATTTTAAAAGTATAACATGAATTGCTGTATATTTTATATTTTTGTTTGTTTTTTAATTTCGTACATATAACAAAATGTCAGTTTGTTATAAACATCGAATTTTATTTAGTTTTAATTGATAATTGTTAGTTATCTTTGCACATCATTACATATCAGACTTTATATACTTCAACATTACCATCAAATGTTTGAAAGTGACACCGAAAGATCTATACTAACTTAATGAGTAAATAAACTACAATATTCTTAAATATGTTTTAGGTTAAACGAATATAGAAAATAAATAATTAATTCAATATTAAATAATTAGACTGAAATATATTTAATAAAAATGTTGTTATTTTCCTACTGCAAAATAAAAAATATGGATTCTTAAATTTTTGTCGTATTGATATTTTAAAGATATATATATATATATATATATATATATATATATATATACAATTTTAACTTCAAACCAAACATTACCACCTTAAAATAATAAACAGTAAACAATCTTAACATATAAATTTTAATTAAAACCAGCCTAAACACTAACAACGTTAAAATTACGCCCAAATATTATCAAGAACAATCATTTTGAGGTTATGCCAACACAAGTTTTGAGGTTATGTTGTTGTTTATACTAATCAGCTGTTGTCCGATCTAGGGACAGGTCAGGTACTCACCCAGCTGGTCTCGGACAGGAAATGGATAACAAAACGAGAAACCCCGTGACTGTTTATAATGTTTCAAGGCAAGGAAATTGCCTGCGGGCTGGAGGACATGCTGGACTAAGCAGGGATTTAGTCCTAACGCCTAACGACCTAACCCAACTACGAATCACAGCTCACTTCCGGCCTGGTTGGAAATCGATTTAGAAATGTTTCTGGTTATCTTTTGTCGTTTAAAATGGTCGCTCGCTCCTATATTCTGGTATGTGTAAGGTTTCCATGCTTGCAGCAAATCTGGTTTAAAAAATAAAACGGCTTCAACGATTTCCGTCAAAAGTTGTTATTAACTAATTTCTGGGTTAAAAATAAGTTGTAGAAAGTTCTCATCTCTAGAAAAAATCTAATTATGTTAAAAAAACTAATTTGGAAGTTAAATAAATTAAAATTGGGCTTATGTAGTTCCAAATTTAAAAAAAAATCATATCAGCTGTTTATAATCAATCGGTGAACTGTCAAATTAATCCGTGTGGTTTCCTGAAAAAAGTGACTTTAACCATTGAATGAAGATTACATATAGAGTGATCATATTACACATTACAAATTAATCAATGAACGGAAGGGAAATTGAGCCATAATAACAACTGGAGCGACCTTAAAATTGTAGAATTTATCCAAGCAAATCTGCTCGTCAATAAGGGGACGAGGTGAAAAATTATTGCGAGTCAACTAAACAAACTGACTAACCTTGAACTAAGCAAAGCTCGGCTCCCAAGTACTATAACAGCTGTTTTCTGTTTAGTGGACGAACAAGTTTTTTTCGCTCTCTGTGCCTTACTTTTTCGCTCGCTGAGAGCTAATAAACAGCTGATTGATTAGAGGCAAAAATTACACCTGAGCCTAAGCAATTTGGATGAAATCGAGTTCAGCATTTTGTGTCAAAATATCCTGTTTTAGAAAAATGTATTTTTAAAAACCGTAAGGTAATATAAGTAAATATAAATACGTTTTTTAATATAACTGGCAGCACTGGAGGGTTTATGAAACTACGTGGAATGAAAGGAGATCTTAATCAGGAATTTAAGAATAATTCAAAAGCATTAATATCAAAATAGAGTCCACATTCTAATATTTAAGCCGCCTCTTTTCAGTATCACCAGTATTATTACAATTTGTTCCAATGTATTAGGTTAAAACAAAGACGTCAAACTATCTAAGAAAAAAAAAAAAAAAGAAAAAAGAAGAAAAAATCGTATAATTCGCAGAGAAGGCAGAGAGAATGCATTGCTGCTGAGGTCTGCTTATTCGGAATTTCAAAGATTTGACTAGTTAACAAGAAAACATCCCGTGCGGAGACAAAAAATGGTTTTAATGTCGCATGACTACCAACCAAATTTGCAGTGTTGCTGGAAACAAAATAGACTATCGATTGTGTTAAGTATGTATAAAATATTTTATTTTACTCATAACTGAAATTTTTAACTCCGCCTTTAAAACTGATAAATGCTTCGATTAACTGGTGACAGGTTATTTTACTTCTACTATTAGTTAAAAAAATGGCATTAATTTGTTAATTTTAAATGATGGTTTACAACAACAGAAGCCGGGTTTTATTCTCTCCCTGTATTGCATCACAGATAAACGAATATTTAAAAATAATATTCAAAATCCTTTATTACTATATTGATATTTAAGGTTATTTACTTTGTGATTATTTGAGGTAATATGTAGTCGTTTGGAAGTTAAAGTAAAACTATCCCAGGAAAAACAGAAAAAATTGGTGTTTATAGTTGTTCAGCAAATTGAATAAACTGACCTATGTTCTCTGTAAGGGTGGCAACACTTACGTTGGTCAGAAACAAAATTTGCACCAGCTGAATGACCTCGGACGACATCGTGAGTGCAATATCACTTATGGAATTGAGCAGACCTTCTCAGCAATTCTACTCTGCTCTATGGAATAAGCTGAATACAATAGCTACCTTAATGGAAACAATCAGCTGTTAAGTCTATTTGTTCGATCAGCTGTTTAATGTGTTGTTTACATTATAATCAGATGGGATAAACATACGTACCAGAGATAATGAATAGTTTCCACTTGGTTATTTACCCGTATTGAAGGTGAGTCAATGCCCAGTGAGAACTAGATCAATACGGAGTGGTCTCGGGTTCTTAGACCATTGGTCACGTGGACCCAACTTATGATTACACTTTTGTTTGTGTTAAGTTTGTAAGTTTTTGATTGTTGTAAATTAGTTGAAGCAGGATCATCAAAATCTGCTATTAGTTTGGCTTTTGCCAATAAGACAACAGTTTTAAAGTATTTTTTTCAGTTTTCAATCCCCAATGAACGAGTTGGAACGCAGCACGCTGACGCGAGGGGATTAAATTTCCTCTTAAGAGCTTTAAACAAAACACCATGTGTGAGAATAAACACTTTTGCCAATTATTTTATAAATTTGAAAAACAATAATTTGTTGGCTGTTCTGTCGCAACTGGTCCTCCTTATCTGCAATGCTGGGTTTTATAAGTTTAGGATAAGAGCACCTGGGGGCCGAGCTTTGATCGGGGGAAGGCCAGTCAGTTAGTTTAGATGACTTGGAATAATAGTTTACCACTTCCAGGGGGAAGTGGTAAACTATTATTAGTAGGGATTATCAGTAGGGACTGATAATCGGATTTGTATAACTCATTTGCCTCTTTTCTGCATTTTAAGGTCACTCCAGTTGTTATTTATAGCTCAATGTCCCTTTGATTTATTTTACTACTCTATATATGTAATCTTCACTCAAATATTTTAATCTCTGCTCTCAGGAAACCACATGTTAATAATCATAAACAACATGAGTATTAGTTTGACAGTTCCCTGGTTGATTATGAACAGCTGATACAATTCTTTTGTTTTGATTTGAAACTCCATAAGCCCAATGTTAATTTTTTTAACTTTTCATTTGAGTTTTTTTTACATTATTTGATTTTCCCTGGGGATGAGGCCTGTCTAGAACTTATTTTTATCCCATAAATTAGTTATTTCCAACATTTGAAGGAAATCGTTGGAGCCGTTTTTGAGATCCGTGTCGCAAGCAAGCAAGCAAGCAAACAAGCAAACCTTACTCATATTAGAGTATAGGATATAGTCAGGAGTGAAAGTAGGTATGGGGTACCGGGGATGATAAAGTACGCTAAAACCTGGAAAACAGGCTTTTCAATGTGATATCCCCATAAGGTTTCGTATTTTGATAAGGCGATTAGGACTACTGTGTTTTTCACAATAGTTGGTATATAGTATATTTGTTTTTATTTTGGAAATAAACTTTGATTCTATTATATTAAATGTTAATTTCCTTCAATAACTCGGTAATTATTAAAGCCAGAATAATAAGAGAGGGCTTGGAATTTTTGGCTTTTTACGTTCTACCGTTAAGCATTAGTTGATTATATATCCGGGGCTTTTTGTTCTTTTGTAGGCTTAAAACATTTGAATTCTCAAAACACAAAAAAGGAGTTAGGGTTTTCCGATTGTTTTGACCAATGAACCTGTCAAACTATAAAGGAATGTCTCTACCAAAATTGGAAGTACATCGAACCACTACGACCGCTAGATGCAATCACATATTTAAGTTTTAAACGAGTCAGGGATCATTACAGGGACTTTTATCGTGGTCCCGGGTTTAAGCCTCACCATACTAATAGCTAATAGCTGTTACTAAAAATATGTAACTACAACACCACAACAGCAGTGCTGCCTAGCGGATAATCTTCGGCCCTGAAGCTCGCCCACCTTCAACACGTGATGACCCAGTTTATACGTAATCTTTAGTCAATGCCCCACGCGACTAACCTGTTGATCCGATTACTCTGCGGATCATCACGGAAACGTCCGAAGGGTCGACAGCTGTGATCGCGCGGGAAAATTCCTCCACTGTAATACAATGACGTTCACTTTGCTTTTACATTGATTGAAGTAAAAGTGATTTGGAAGCACAGTATGGATAGTAGATAACGATAAAAAACAAACGAAATAACACTTAAAGTATTTTTACTTGAGTTTCAATTTAATTAATGAGTCGTTTAGTGCTTTACTGATGCTAATTTTGATAACATTCAAAGCTAGACCTTCCTGCCATTTTATTTGGGATGTTAACAATTAATGCTTTCTGGGAATGGATCGAGTTTGGATTTAAATAAGGTCACGGTTTCAGCCGTTTTTTAAACAAGGTAAAATTGAAATTATCATGTAAACAAAATAATATTAATTTTTATTAATTTACTTATAATTTAGCATTACACACAATGTTTTTTCAAATAAAGAAAACATGCTAGAACTTTTGTCTTTCAATAAAATGATGTCAGTAAGCCCTATGTCTCCTAGCCTTAAATAAGTTTAAAATACGAAGTAAGAATACAAAACCAATTGCATACCTAAAATCATAAGAGAAATATAACCCTAAAACTTAGTATTACACTATAATATATAAAGTATTACAGTATACTATAATACTATAACCTATAATAGGCTTAACGTAAGTTTGAACTTTGTTGCGTAACAATGTTAATGCTTGTGTGCCACTATACATCCTATATACTACAATAAATCAACTATGATTTTCCCCTTAAAAATTTATTATATTATGAGAAATCTTACCGTATGGCAATATAATAGGTTCGGTTAGTCTTTAAAATCCAGATTTCAGTATCCGTAGGACCATGGAGTTAGGACTATTCCAACAGAAATCCAAGCCAACCAAAACTAACCGCTGCGTGACTGAATATTCATCAAAAATATTTCTTCGTGACTTTTAAAACTGTTTACAAATTTTTACTTAAACAAATTAAAAACCCACCTTTCTAAGCTTCTTTCCTAACCTAATTTCTGAACCTAACCTCAAACTACACGAATGGCCCTAAGATTTAAGATTAAATATATTTCCACAATAAAAACATATATTTTCGATAAATTCAGACACAAACAAATAGAGATCTAACTCCCATAATTCCTAACTGATGTCCAACGTTTAATGAAATCCGATTTAAGGACTAGTTCTTATTCGATTGCTAAGGTAGGATTTCACATAGTAAAATATATCAATAGATCCAAGGCATAAGATTAAAGGTTTCCAAATAGTGTCTACGGAAAAATTACGAATTATTTCTATAAAAAAATACGATTTTGTAATAATTTTAATTCGGAAGTTTTAAACAATCAGGCGGGACTCACCAGACGAAGAGGTCCGTTGAACTGTGAAGGACAATCGTTAATAACCAATTATCCGTCGATTCAACGATTCGCTCGCTTTCTAATCTGAAAACAGAACGGGACCGAGCGTGTAGCCTTGGGGGACACCGAACTAGTGGATCACGTCACTTCTACTTTTGATGTTGATGGGAACCCCATCGTCTGACTCACCCTTCTTTAAGTAATGCTTGCACCCTTGACTACCTCTTTCTTCAACTAAAGATCCGCCCACTTAAATAATCCCTTCTCCCTGCCGAGACCAAATCCATTTCTTATAATTCTGTCTATTCCCTCAAGTGCTGACTCCAGTCAAGAAACACTTGGAGTTTCTACATGTTTCCCCCTTAAGCCGATTATATCTTTCAAAGCCCGTCCCTCAAACGGTTTATCCGAAATCTTGATTTATGCTTCACTTTAAAGGAGGGAAATACCTAACTATTTCAGTGAGCAGAATTTCGATATGAAAAGTAATTCAACAGTAACCATTGAATATTTTGGAATTTTATTGTAAATTATTTTATATATGGAAATTTTGCTCACTAAAATCGCTAGGTATTTTTTTATCTTTAAACTAAGCCATAAATCAACGATATCGGATTATCCGTGGAGGCGGGACGGACTTTGAAAGATAACATTGGCCTTATATTGGAAGCAGTAGAAACGCCAAATGCTTTGTGACTGGAGCCCACTCCGATCCCTCTAATATTAAAAGTTCGTCTTCATGCAGAAACTGAGCTTTGATGATAAACCATTCTGTGCACCACAGCTCAATCCCATATTGCCCTTTTTCCGAATAAAAACTCCCGTAAAAAACGCATTGTGTCCTTGAGGTATGCCCAAAGACTTACTGGAAGGTGAATCATCGCTTCTTCCACTTTTGATTTCAGTGGTGGTATTTACACGATAAGACTAAATTACCTTTCACTTGTTTGATGCTCTGATAAAAGTTTGTTGGTATAGGATACCCCCTCAGTTTACCTTGGCCCTCGGTTTGGCAATAGTAAATCTTGATCTACTGGTAGCATCTCTTTCTTTGCAATAAACTTTTACAAATGAATCAGTCAAAAAGTTGGACAATCGAGTTTGAGCCAACATTTTAAACAGACTTGGGTTACTTTTTCCTTTAAAGAACCTATCTCTTGCTTCCTTTTACATGCCTTACTTTCTTCTAAACCCTTCCTATATTCTTCTTCATGCAACGATTGTCTCTCTGATGACAAAACGCCTTGTCAAGAACAATTATAGATCCCATTTCTCAAGACATTCCTTCGGCAAAGCTCAACCTATTTTCATAAGCCCTTAATCTATAAAATAGCTTCCCCCATTTCCAAAAATTCGTTTCCAAGTTCTATAGAAGTTTAAAGTATCGCTGAAATCTATTAATAGAAACGTTATTTAAATTTAATGTTTTTGTAGAAACATATATTGATTTAAGTACGAAATGTCGAATGTACACGATTGTTGTGGCTGTAGACGAACCGCTTGAAGCTTTTCAACAATAATATGTTGGGTTTAGACACAAGGTGGGTTGTGACCTATCATTATTAACTATCTTTTCACGCTGAAACCAATGCCACAATCCGTTTTAAAATATCACCTTTTGTTCTACAGATATTTTTATTTCTATATTTGACATTGAAAATAGTGTATATCTCGCACCTCTGTATGTTACAAAACGCTTTTAACCTTTTATGTATTTAACCTTGCCACCGTTCGTCACACTTGGATTCAATAATCAGTTATATAACGGTAATTATACCTCGCTGTAAACTGTGAGTATACTAGCCCAGCCTGGTGTCATAACAATACAGTGCACAATTTACTGGCGCCGGCACGCGAGACAATGCCTGAACAAGTCCTCAACACTCTCGTGTGTAGCTGACGGTATAGCAGAAACTGCAGGCGCTGACACATCTGATAAATCATTTTTCGTCATACTGCTTTAAAAACAGCTGTTTTAAACACATCAGTAGAGATTCTAAAGTTGTTATTTTTACTCGAAGGATAAGCTAGTAACAAGACCAGGGTTTGGACCGTTCCCTATCAAAACCTTAAAAATGCCATTGGCGTAGATACACAAAAATACCCCCGTCGCAGCAAAACTGCGTACTCAGCGAATTTCCAATGCATAATATATGTCTTAATACCACATAAAGAAGCATACCAAGTTTCATTAAAATATATTCACAAATAAGCGATTTATAAAATTTTAAAATTCTCCACAAAAATAACATTGGGGGTACGTAGGTTTGCTGAAACAAAGAACACAAACAATTGATGTTCATGCAAATACAAATAGAATTAAACTAGGTGAAGCCGCATACCAAGTTTCATTAAAATATATTCACAAATAAGCGATTTATACAATTTTAATTATTCTCCATAAGAATAAAATTGGGGATGAGTACGTAGGTTTGCTGCAACAAGGAACAAAATTTGGTTTGTCATGTAAATATCATTATAACTCGACTAGATGAAGCCACATACCAAGTTTCATCAGTATACATTCATAAATTAGCGATATATACCATTTTGATTATTCTCCATAAGAATAACAAGGGGGATGGTAAGCAGGTTTGCTGCAACAAGGGACACAAAATAATGGAGTTTTATGCAAATATCAATAGAGCTTATCTAAGTGAAGTCACACACCATGTCTCATCCATATACATTCATAAATAAGCGATATATAACACTTTAATTATTCTCCATAAGAATAACATGGGGACCGATTACCTAGGTTTGCCGCTACGGGAACCATAGGCGAAACATTTTTTTGGGCAAACAACAATAAACCACTACCAGATGAAGCCATATACCAAGATTCGTCAGTTTATGTTCATAAATAAGCGAGATATAATATTTTTTATTTTCCTCCATAAGAATAACATTAGACAACGTACTGTGTTTAACACTCTCAATATCTCAGTAACCAAATGACGTAGAGCAATGATCAAAATACCAAATTGTTTGTTTTTTAAGCTGAATTCAATGGTATGAATTAAAATTGTATTTACGTAAAAACTACACGTGGAAACCAGAAAAAAAAACATTTTTGGGATACATACCTCCCAAAACCCCCCTTCAGATGGTCCGATTCGTCTGGTTTTCGAACGTATTAAATAAACAATGAACGGTATCAGGAAACTGACACATACTTTCTCCCTTTTAGCCCAACTTTAATGAATAAATTACTTTTTATTTACTAAATATAGAATACAAAGCACGGTCGAATGTACAGAAAATCTTGTAAACAAATTGTTTTCAAAAATATCCACCCAAATCCCTTTTTGGGAGGCACTACTGAATCCATCGCTACACACGTGGTTTTAAGAGGGGAAATGCCCCCTATTCCCCCCTCAGGGTTAATAAGGGACAACATTTTTTGAATTTCCTTTGTTGGTCAATGCTAACTTGACAAGCATATCAAGTTTCAACGAAATTGATCAATAAATAAGAGAGAAATAGTAATTTTTGTTTTCCCCATAAGAATAACGTTGGGCAACGTACTGCGTTTACCGAAAAATGAAAATTTAAATTTTCTCCGCAACCAGTAAAATAGTAATTCAAAATACTATATTATTTAGTTTTTTGAGCTCTTTTTAATGGTGAATAGTAATGTTTTTGATATTTATGTTTTTATGAAAAATAAAAAAAAAAGAATTTTTGATATTTTAAGTCTTGTAATTTCTGAACCCGAATTTTTACAGAAATGCGAGTGGTGTCATTTTGTTGGAAAACTAAAGTTTTACAAACGACTAAAGTTTAATCAAAATCGTTAGTGCTGTTTTTGAGAAATCTTGATTTTTCATGTTTTTTGGCGGTTTTTGGGGGATAATTACCCTTAAAAATAAAAAAATTCCAAAAAATGAAAAAATGCCTGGAGATATCGTGGATTAGTTCCTACATCACAAATTTCATAAAAATCGGACCATTGGTTAGGGCTCTAGCTCTGTACACATCAATACAGACAAACAGACAGACAGACAGACACACGGACATCACGTAAAAATCACTTTTTTGGATTCAGGGAGCACTATCACTAAATTTAGTATGATTTGTTTAATTTGTGTCATACACGCCCTGAACATTTAAATAAAATATAATAACCTTTAGGTGTTGTTTGTACTAATAAACATTGTTGAATAGTACAAAAACATGTCTGGGTGTGTGGAATACTCAAATCATCCCCAAATTTAGTACGAGTAATTCAAATCGGATCACACACTATGACAAAATTTAAATGAAATATATTACATTTAAGGGTTATTTATACCAATAAACGTTGTTGGCACTACAACAAAATTTTGACCAGGAATTTAGAATACTCGTATTTTAACGAAATTTGGTACAGTGAAACGTTGATGGTTCAAATCTCAAAGGAACGAAAAAATAAAATACGAATAACAATTTTTTTAAATATTGTCTATTTAGTATTAGGGACATAGAAAAGGTTTGAATTAAATACGATTTCGAACTTTGGGTGTCCAAATTATTATTATTAACATTTAGGTTTTGTTTATACAAAAAAATTGTGTCAAGTATAAAAAAATATACCCCCGTCGCAGCAAACCTGCGTACTCAGCGAATTTCCAATGCATAATATTTGTCTGAATTCCACATAAAGCCCCGTACCAAGTTTTATAGAAATATATTCACATATAAGCGATTTTAATTATTCTCCATAAGAATAACATTGGTAATGAGTACGTAGGTTTGCTGAAACAAGGAACACAAATAATTGATTTTTATACTAATATAATTTAACTAGGCGAAGCCACATAAGTAGGGATAAATGGAGTGTTCTGGGGCAGGAGGAGCCAGGAGGAGCGCCCCCCCCCGAGGAGCCCCCCCCCTAATTAGTATGCAAATTTTTTTTTTAATTACCCTAATTAATATGAAAATTTTTAATTACCCTAATTAATATGCAAATTTTTAATTACCCTAATTAATATGCAAATTTTTTTTTCGTTTCAGGAGGAGCCCCCCCCCCCCGGTACATCAATCAGGAGGAGCCCCCCCCCCGGTTCATCAATCAGGAGGAGCCCCCCCCCCGGTACATCAATCAGGAGGAGCCCCCCCCCCGAGGTCTCGTCTGTGACACTTTTGCCCCCCCCCCCGAGGTCTCGTCTGTGACACTTTTGTCTAGAGGCCCGCACCAACACTTAGAAGAAAATCTCCTCTAAGATTTCCTTCTAATCCCTATCATGAAAAGCTTTTGTGGCCTTGAAAAAGGCCGATTATGATGGTTGGATCAGGTGGAGGCTAAGGTGTTGGGAAACATTTATTTTTTATTTATGAAAAACATTGTTTTTTCATCTGGGTGGAGTTCATCCGTTCGACGATTCCACCACATTTCGACAAGCATCATGTACTTCTGCTCATGTTCAATGGTGTAGATGTGCTCCTCTTCAATAGGGTAGAAATTCATCTTGTAGTCCATGTCCCGCTGCCAATATTCCCATTCCAAGTCGTCCAGCGGGCAATGGTTCCACATGCTGTTGATTCCCCGTTGTTTGGAGTACAGAGCGTCGTCAAGATCTTGGGTAGTTGAATACATTTTTGGCTCATGAACGTGCTTGAACTTTTTGTCATTGCGCCATAGCCTCTTCTTATGGAAATGCTTCAAGGTGCAATCATCGTCGTCTTTTCGGTTGTAGAATTCATCACCTTCAAAGTAATCATCTTCATCGTCAAACGGTCTCTTCTTATTATTGCTATTCATCGACGTTTCCGCCGCAACACATACATCCTCCAACTCGACGTCTGTGATGTCACATTCCCACTCGATGTTGGCCATGATCTCTTCGTAGCTGTTGACGCTTCGAAACTCAAGACTAAACTAAACTTTGCTGCTAGGGCCGCGCCGTGCGTGGTGGGCTGTTGATCGCAGGTGTTCAAACAAAAAACCCGGCGAGTCGAGACCGGTCTGGGATGCAGCTGCGCCCGACCCTTCCAGGAACCCATTATAGTCCGCCCGTATCGAATTACATTAGAGGAGGGTTGCTTTTACCCCTGACAGTGGATGTGATTTATTGCCGAGGCGGCAAACGTCGACAAAGGACCCAGCACCCTGAAAGCTTTTAACGAGCGGAAATTCCCCGAGGCCTGTCTGGGAAGCAGCTGCACCCGACCCTTCTAGGAACCCATAATTATAGACCACCCGCGTCGAACTCCGAGCAATAAATCACCAGTTGGTAAACACCCCTGCTCTCATTCTTGTTCTAGTCTTCAACAATTCCTGAAGTATGGGGGAGCGAAAATCTCCCCCCTAGTAATTAATTAAACAGAACACCAGGCGGACGAGAAATTTGAGCGCGTACTGAGCGGTGGTGGTTATAAGAAGCGGGTCGCGACACGCCACAGTCTCTCGATAGACTTCTTCGAAGACGGACGTCTACCGGACGTATGCAAAGACAAAGGAGAACTATAAAGAGGGTAAGTAGGTGGAAAGTTTAAACGAAGAGCCATTACAAAGAGGATAAGGACCAACAGAAGGATAACATCGTTAGACAAACATCGTAGAACTGTAACGAAACGACGTAGGAGAACAAGGGATATTTTCAATTAATTCGATAACAATGTCGTTTATTCATCAGAAATCGTGTGAATGTGTGAAGACTGAACTGGACTTGTTTTCGTTACCGCCTACGCAGACCAGCATCGAGAGCGGTAAATGGGTTCAATACAAACCGATCTCATCGCTGACGGACGATTCGCCAATAGAGTTTGTAATACCCGGTCACGGTGACGAGTACACGGGCCTGACACAAACGTTATTACACGTGAAAGCCGCTATTGTGAAACAGGACGACACTAAAGCGGACGGTGGGCAACCTGCTAAAGAGGTGGGTCCGGTGAACAATTGGCTCCACTCGATATTCAGTCAAGTGGATCTTTATCTCAATCATAAACTGGTGTCCCCACAAACTAACACGTACGCTTACCGTGCCTACTTGGAAAACCTATTGAACTACGGATGTAGTGCGAAGAATTCGCACCTGACTAGCGAGCTGTTTTTTGAAGATTCGGCCGGACAAATGGACGATTGCGACGAATTGAATGAGGGATTGAAAAAGCGTCGCGATCACACGAAAGAAAGCGATGTTTGCGATATGGTCGGTCGATTGCACATCGATCTGTGCAATCAGAACAAATTCATGTTGAACGGTGTCGAGATGCGATTGCAACTTAACAGATCCAGAAACTCGTTTTGTATAATGTCCAAAACGCTAACTACCTACAAGGTGACAATTAAAGAGATTAGTCTTTTCGTACGTCGATGTAAGATCAATCCGAGCGTATTGTTGGCGCACAGCAAAACTCTCGAGACCGGCACGGCCAAGTATCCGATCACGCGTGTAGAAGTGAAATCGTTCACACTACCCTCCGGCATAATGAGTAAGGCTTTAGACAGTGCATTTCTCGGCCAGTTACCGAAACGTGTGATAATTGGACTGGTCAGTAATCTTGCGTTCAACGGAGATTTCAAGAAGAATCCTTACAACTTTCAACACTACGATATGAATTATCTCGCATTGTACGTGGACGGTGAACAAGTACCGGCCAAACCGTTACAGCCCGTTTACACATTGAATAGTGAGACATATATACTCTCTTATTACACATTGGTCACCGGCACCGGAATCCAGTTCTCCGACGCAGGTAATGAGATCAAGAGAGGTGACTATCCGTACGGTAATTGTCTTATGGCGTTCGACTTGACACCGGACATGTCCGCGGCTGAGTCGAGTCACTGGAATCTCCTGCGCAACGGTAATCTACGTATCGAAATTGGATTCTCCAAAGCGTTGCCCGAGACCGTCAACTGTATAGTGTACGCCGAACTGGACAACGTCATCGAGATCGATCGTCACCGTAACGTAACAGTTGACTTCAGCGGGTGAATAAAAGCGATCGCCAAACAGAAATATTGTATGACAGCGAGTGCGTACAGTTTACTTCAAGGGTGAGCATACGCACCGCCAGTCAGTAGTACGGTTGAAGTCACACGGTAAGGACGTGAACATGGACGCTTACGCTTCTGCGGACGACTATATCAAATCGTTTATTCAGGAGATTGAGGTTATGAACAATAATGCTAGTGATCAGACATTGGCATCACCTCAGACGTCATTTGTAAAACCGACCACTGCCTGCAAGAGACGAAGGAGGGCAACTCCCATCGAAGTGGAAACCAAGAAACCAGGATGGGTGCCGAAACCAACAGATGATTGTCCCATAGTGTCATGGATGGACGATGGGAATACTTTTGCTGTTCAAAACCCGGGAAACAAAGGACAAATGTTATTGAAAATGGAAATGTACGATGGTACAGATATGGTGTTCATGTGTGGTTTATTTTTGGACAAAGATGGTGAAATGCACCAAAGTGTTAAACAAGTAGTTGATAAAGTGGAAAACATGTGGATCGATAAATCAACAGGAGTACCGAAAATTACAGGCTTAACTCAAACTGTTACACAACGCAGTGCAGTTTCGCAGCCAACGTCAAAGAAGCGAGCTGTGAGGAAGAAACAACGAGTGGCGCAAGCATTCAATTAGAGCAGCTGCATCCCAGACTGGTCTCGACGCGTCGGTCTTTTGTGTGAACACCTGCGCCCGACCCTTCGGACCCCCCACTTAGAAGAAAATGGCGGCGAGGGTTTATAAGGCGGAGCCCCGCCCGATTGAACATCATTCGCCACCAGACCGCCACCTCACATAGACCTACTCCAACTACTACTAGAGATGTCGAACAGCAGCAGCACTTTCAAGCCAGAGTTTTCGATTTTGAACGGCACTGCAACAACCGCGGACCTGAGAGCTACCCTCAACAACTGCAAGTCCGACTCTCCGCTCTACACCAGGATAGCCGATCTCCGAGAGGAATGCGGCTATCTCATCACTGCGATGGAGCGAGCCACCACACCCTTTGGCGAGACGATCATCGTGATCCTGGAGGGGCAGGTCGGGGACGACTTCTTTCTGCGAGTCTACCTGCCTAGGCGCTTCAACGAGGCCCTGAGCAACACCGACATCGAGCGCTACAACGGCGGATTTGGAGAACGCCTTCGCTTGGTGAAGCGCAGCCCGAGGGGTTCCAATAGCAGATTCACACCGTTGGAG
The DNA here is from genome assembly GCA_963675035.1 of Allygus modestus. Classification (NCBI taxonomy): domain Eukaryota; kingdom Metazoa; phylum Arthropoda; class Insecta; order Hemiptera; family Cicadellidae; genus Allygus; species Allygus modestus. The sequence goes on from OY776111.1 coordinate 533,050,387, forward strand.
TTTATGTAAAGCAAGACTCGAAGATTACGTTAATACCTTTGTAAATTAGTTTTCGTAGTCAATACTTATAGTCACGTTCAGAACATAACCACTGTGTTATTTATTTCACTTAACCCCAAAAATGTCCTTTAGTAGTAAGTTTAAGAGTGTTAGTATGGTAACTGTGAGGCGTTTAGCTCAGTAGTAATCATGGGCTTGATGTGGAAACATCCGTTCTCAGCAATTGTGGCGGGACCTTCGGGTTGTGGCAAGTCTCAGTTTGTGTCAAAGTTTATAAAACACATTACAGAAATGTGTGACACACCATTTACCAGTATAAACTGGCATTATGGTAGTGGTGGTGGTGGTGGTGGTGGTGACCCGAAAAATGTCACCATTAACCACATAGAAGGTCTACCAAACTTGGAGGATTTTTCTGGTAACGAGCCGATACTTGTGATTATAGACGATATGATGCGTGAGGCCGACAACCGTGTGGTGGATCTTTTCACAAAAGGTTGCCATCATCGCAACATTAGTGTGTTTTTCATTACACAAAATTTGTTTCATCAAGGACGCGGGCAGAGGGACATCTCATTGAATGCGCATTACATTGTGTGTTTTAAGAATCCTAGAGATAGAGTTCAGATTAGGTACTTGGCCAGACAAATATATCCAGACAGCCCGAAATTCATCGAGGAGGCGTACGCTGACGCTACGAGGAATCCACACGGCTACCTACTGATAGACTTGAAACAATCAACAGACGAGAATATGCGAATACGAAGTTGCATATTTCCAGACGATTCTACCAACTATGTGTACTTGCCAAAGAAAAGGTCATTTCGCCATCAGTAGTAATCATGTCGTGCTTGCGGAAGGACGCAGCTCTGCTTACGGCTTTCATACACGCAACACCCAAGGAGCGGAAGGCACTGTTAAAGGTGTGTGACAAGAGCCGCATTCGCTCAGTGTGTGAGTGCGCATACAACGTGTTGCGCGGTAACGTTCCTCTGGCGAAGAAGAGTAAAAGTCAGTTAAGCAAACACAAGGCGACGCTACGTCGATTGGTGAAACGCGGCGAAGGCTGGTCAAAGAAACGAAAGTATCTCATACAAAAAGGTGGTGGAATCTTTATACCATTACTTTTGAGCGCAGTACTACAAGCAGCATTGAGTAGATAAAAATGACTGGCATCAACAATCAGTTCTATTTGACGCTGCCCAGCAACAGTTCGATGCAGTATTATCCGAAAAATACAGTTGCAAATTACATAACACATTTGCCGAGAGCTATTCAACTGGACGCTGGCGACTGGGAAATTGCACTTGTGGAAGCGCACTATCCAATGACATTTCTATCAGTCGGTAATGACGAAACAATTGACATTTGCATACAACCGCAAGAGGAAGCAAAAGTGAACATAGAAGCGTTGGCGCGGGTTATGGACAGCACTGCCGATGTAACGCCAGTAGTGTCGGCTACTCCAAAACAAAATCACAGAATTAAATTGAAGACTGGTGATTACGCAAATATTCAAGAATTGTGTGATCATATCAATTCGCAAGAACTAGCGATTACTTTTGGTGTAAAGTTCACCGTTGAAAACTCATACAACAAATTCATTGAAGTATCGATGGGAACTGATGTTGTAAAAATTACATTAAGTCCAACGTTAGCGCTTCAATTGGGGTTCGATCCGAATGAATTGACGCTGGAAGGTGATGCAGTTAACAAAAGCATCCGTTCGCCCAACATTCGTCTTGGCTTACCGTCACACATGTACGTGTATTGTGATTTAGTCGAGCCGCAGATGGTCGGCGATACAGTCGCACCGTTATTGAAAATTGTCAATATATCCACGTCTACTTATGTATACGGTTTGCATAAATCAACATCATTCATCGATCCGCACTATGTGTCTGTTATGAATAGATCTTTTGACAGTGTGGAAATTGACTTAAGAGATAACATTGGTAATCATTTGCCATTCCACTTTGGAACGTCGTGCGTGAAGTTACACTTTAGAAAAGTAGCTAGTCATTAGTGAAAAAAAATGGAACATGCAAAGAAGATGGTAGTTGTGCCACAAGAGTTGATTGATCGACTGCAATCAAATGCTACGGATAACAGACCGACTAATCTATCCAGTGAAAACAGCCTCGACGCGGAGATGCAACAAATATTGAATAACAAACGCATGGACGATAGTGAAAAGTGGAAATTGTACAAACAAGCGTTACATCGCTTCTTGCATATTGCAGAGAATAGACGTCAACCGATTAGCATACCAATCGTGGAGACGGGTGGGAATGAGCATAGTCGACGATCGCACCCCGCTGCGGAAGGTGGTCCAGTGGAAGAGATTGTGGAAACGTTTTCCAAAACTTACAGATCTGATGCCCGCAATCTTTTACGTTTCATGAAACGTGATGGTAGCTTAATCAGTTGGGACAGTGGCTATTCAGTGTACATCAACGGTGTAAAAATCCCAGACTCAAATCTAGTGGATATCTTAAATTGCATAGTAAAGGTGCGTATGCGTGATTACACACCGCCAGGATGGCGGGAAGTGCTCAACGCATTGAAAGCGATGAACGTGCCAAAGGACTATATGAATAATCTAAGAGCGCTTAAGGAAATAAATGCCTAATATCGATCATCATTCACAGGAGGAGAAGGATCAGACGATGACGTGGACACATCAACTGAATCAATACTGAGAACACCGCTAGTAAATCGGCTTCGATCGGCAAGAGGAAAACGTGTAACATCTACACCGGCGCGAGCGACAGAGCAGTTTGATTTTTCAAATAGAAACAAGCAGTCGTCAAATTTGGACAATTGGGAACCGTACACAGGATAGGTTTTCAGTATTATGGAGCGTTTGTATTACAATCCCATCTAACCTTCGTCGTATGGCGGTGTAGCTCCTTTAACGCGAGCTGCAAAACCAGTTTCAAAACGCAAAGTGATTGAATGGTTACAAACACAGGACACTTACACATTGCACAAACCGGCACGCAAGCGTTTCCCGCGCAATCCTTACATAGTGTATGGTCCATTTGAATTGTGGCAAGCGGACTTGAACGATATGCGTGGTCTTAGTAAACACAACGACGGCGTCAACTACCTACTGACTGTAATAGACGTGTTTAGCAAACACCTGTATGTGCGAACGTTGAGGCGGAAAGAAGGGGCTGAAGTGGCCAACGCTTTCGAGGAGATATTTGCCGAAGCGACTGACACACCTCGCTGTTTACAAACTGACAAAGGTACTGAATTCACCGGTGCCAAGACGAAAAAATTATTCAAACAATACGGAATCATCTATGTCACTACACAAAACCCAGATGTTAAAGCGGCCGTAGTGGAACGCGTGAATCGCACTTTGAAAACACGCATGTGGCGATATTTGACTTACAAAAACACATATCGTTATGTAGATGTGTTGGACAAACTGGTTAGTGCATACAACAACAGCGCTCACAGGAGTCTAGGCAATAGAATACGACCAGTCGATGTGACTGTCGACAATAAGCGAATATTGCATCAGGTATGGCGTCGCATGTTTGGTAAGATACCGCATCGTGTTAAGCCAAAACTGAAAGTTGGCGCCACAGTGCGCATATCTAAGGAGAAGGGCACATTCGCAAAAGGTTACGAGACTAATTGGAGTAAAGAAGTGTTTGTGGTGCGTCGTGTAAACACATTGATGCCTCTACCAATGTACACTTTGTCGGATCTCAAAGGTGAACAAGTGACTGGTCAGTTTTACGAATACGAATTACAAAAAGTGACAATATACAACGACCATCTGTTCAAGATTGCTGAAATATTAGACGCTAAGGGTCGCGGTCGCAGTAAGCGTTATTTCGTCAAGTGGGAAGGTTACGGAGACGAGTTCAATTCTTGGGTAAGAGCGCAAGATTTGCAAAATGCCTAATAGCAACCAGTTCTATTTGACATTGCCCAGCAACAGCTCAAAGGATTATTTTCCAAAAAACACAGTGTCCAAGTACACTACACATCTGCCGAGACAAATTCGATTAGAAGGCGATGGCGAGTGGGAGATGGCTTTGGTCGAAGCGCATTATCCATGTTCCTTTATGACTGTGGACGAGGAATCGTGTATTTGGCTCGACTATAAACTCGTTCTGCCGAGTATTCCCGTCACACTCAGTGTTGAGCACACTGCTAAAGATGAATCCCGGCTATTACAAGAACATAACCGATTTATTGAAAATGATCAATAAAGCAAAGGATGTCACCCAGTACTTGTACTTTGAGTATGACAAAGAGCAGGACAGAGTCAAGATCACGACAATGGTGGACGGTATAAGCAAAGTACATTTCACCGAAGCGCTGTCTCTCCAGTTGGGTTTCGATCCGTACGAGAACGTTTTGTCAAATGACCTCACAGCGATATGGCCGCCTAATCTGACTATGGGACTGCCGACACACTTGTACGTGTATTGTGATCTGATTGAACCGCAGCTGATTGGTGACACTACAGCGCCGCTTTTGAAAATTGTCAACATTGACAGAGAGAACTACACACACGGCGCGCATAAGACTGTGCATTTCATCAGTCCTCATTATGCGCCAGTTATGAAAGGAACATTTGAAACGATCGATATTGACCTAAAGGATCACGCTAGTAAAAAAGCGTCATTCCTCTTTGGGACGTCGTACGTGAAGCTTCATTTCAAAAGAGGAGCTCAGCAATGATGAATACAAACGATCCCTACTTGGCGTACTATCGCCGCCAACAATTGCAGCAGACCGGAGGCAGTATCGAGAGGGTATTTCGCGGTGCACCCTACCAGCGAGGACATGGAATTGGCAGTTTCCTAGGCGGTATGTTCCGCACCATCACACCGCTACTCAAGTCGGGAGCCTCTGCTGTGGCCAAAGAGGCGTTGAAATCCGGTGTTGGATTCTTGGGCGACATGGCCATGCACCATCGGGACCCCAAAGAAGCCGCTAGAGATCATTTCAGCCAGTTTACCGACTCGCTAAAACGCCGGGCGGACGGCAAACTTCAACGTGTGCTAAGTGGCGGTGGCGGCGGCGGCTCTCGCGCGAAACACCGTCGCGTAACGCGAAAGAATACCGCGAAACACCGGCGCGCTACTCCTGCGCGAAAGACTAACGTGATACTCTCGCGTAAGAGAAACGCGAAGCGCGCCATGTCCGGCGGCCGTCGTGTCACACCTCAGTCTTTGGCGAAACTCCTTCGAGGAAGGTCGTCGTCGTCATCCAAGAAGGGCAAGAAGAGAAGGACAGTTAGAAAGAAGAAGAAGAAGACGAGGAAGACGAGGAAAGCAGTGAGGAGAACGTCTATAAGCGATATATTCAATTAACACACACGCTAGCAATGTCGTTTCTACATCAAAAGTCGTGTGAATGCGTCAAGACGGAATTGGACTTATTCTCCCTACCACCGACGCAGACCAGTATCGAGAGCGGCAAATGGATTCAGTACAAACCAATCTCCACACTGACTGATGATTCGCCCATCGAGTTTGTTGTGCCCGGCAACGGCGAAGAATACACCGATCTTTCGCAAACAATGTTGGAAGTTACAGCGTCTATTGTCAAGTCGACAGGAGCGGCAATCGCAGATGTCGAAGAATCGAATAAAATTGGCCCAGTCAACAATTGGCTGCACACGTTATTCAGTCAAGTCGATATGAGTATGAATCAGAAACTGGTCACACCACAAAACAACACTTATGCATATCGAGCGTATATCGAAACATTGATGAATTACGGCTATGATGCTAGGAAATCACATTTAACATGTGGACTGTGGAACACGGACGACGCCGGCTATATGGACAATACTCTGGACGATAACGATGGACTAAAGTCGAGACGAAAAATGACAAATAAAAGTCGTGAAATCGATATGCTCGGTCGCCTACATGTGGACATGTGTAATCAGAACAAGTTCCTGTTGAACGGTGTGGAACTGCGTTTTAAACTGATCCGGTCAAAAGATTCCTTCTCCATTATGGCGGATGATGGTGACTACAAGGTGCACATTGTTGATGCGAATCTCTGGATACGAAGGTGTAAAGTTAGCCCCACGGTACTGTTGGCGCACAGCAAGACGCTTCAGACCGGCACAGCTAAATACCCAATCACCAGAGTGGAATTGAAAACATTCACACTGCCGTTTGGAGTGAGGAGCAAAACTTTGGACAATGTCTTTCTAGGTCAAGTGCCGAAAAGAATTATTGTCGGACTGGTCACCAACGCCGCTTATAATGGCGATTTAAAAAAGAATCCATTTAACTTTCAAAATTTCAAAACCAACTACTTCTCGCTGTACGTGGACGGTGAACAAGTGCCGTCCAAACCGCTACAACCACACTACGAAACCGGCAAGGGAAAATACGTGATGGCGTATCACAGTCTGTTTTCAGGCTCCGGCATACACTTTAGCGATGCTGGTAATCTCATAAATAGAGACGATTACGACGATGGATACTGTCTGATGGCATTCGATCTAACACCTGATATGTCAGCAAGCGACACAACTCATTGGAACCTAGTGCGCAACGGCAGTGTGCGTATGGAGATTGCTTTCGACACTGGGCTCACAGAGACTGTCAACTGTCTGGTATACGCAGAGTTTGACAACGTCATAGAAATCGATCGTCATCGCAACGTGTCTGCGGACTTTGGCGGTTAGATCGTCGGCGGCGGTGGCGGCGTCATCGTCCTCCTCAGTCATCAACCAACACTCGCACAAGATGGATCGTTTATGCAGAGCACAGCGTACAAATTTAGCATCTCCAATTATTGTGGATTTTCAATGTTTCAAGGACAACTCAAATGACTACATTCTGAAGGAAGTGTGAGTCTTGGAATTGGCCAGTGGAACACTGCTAATGCATCATATCGCCAAATCACCATTCAGCCGAGATTTCCTATCACAAGAGAAACTGCGTGAAAGCTATTGGCTCACAAAACACTGTCACGGATTGGAATGGGACCAAGGTGATATCTGGTATCATGTGCTAGAGGAAAAGTTACGTGCATGTATCGCCAAACGACCGATTGTCTATGTCAAAGGTGCTGAGAAAAAAGAGTTTGTACGATACAATTTCATCACGGATCACTGTACTACTAATGTCATCGATATCAACGATATTGGCTGCGGATCACTATCGTCAATCAACTGTCTACTATCAACAAACGCAGTGCGATGTCGCCACCACAGAACAGCTCACACACGATGCGCTCTAACCAATTGTATCACATTGCGCGGTTGGCTACATCTAAGTACAAATATCGATGACGCTGATGATAACGCTGACGATGGTGAGAGTGATACCAGTTCCTGCTTTTGTTTTGCTACTAGTACTACTCCTACTACTGACTGTGGCGTCGACACAGTAGAATGAATACCTTAGAGATACAAAAGTGTATGGCTAAACTGCCCGTACAGAATGTTGGTGTCTACGCTGCGGATCAATTGCCCCATTATATTTCACCATCTACTGCTATGATTGTGAACACTGATCCACACAATGAAGACGGCACTCACTGGGTCGCTTTCTACCTTAAAAAAGGAGGAGGAATAATTGAATTCTTTGACAGCTACGGTCAACCGCCACATCTTCAATTCTACCAAGGATTCCTGAGACGCAACGCTCGTCGCTACCTGTACAACGAGCATCGCATTCAAAGTGACAACACTCTGGTCTGCGGTCAATACTGCCTTGTGTTCCTGTACTGCCGCACCCACTACGGCATGAAGATGACGGACTTTGTGCAGCTTTTTGAACACTCTTCTACTGGCCACAATGATGCACTGATCAGAAGACTCTTTGCACAAATGTATACCAATTGAATTTTGCATTTTTTTCTCAATAAACTAGTTGTGTACTCAGAATAAAAAAGAAACATTCTTATTATTTCCCATCCTCGCCTCCTTTAGTATTTACTTTTAGCAATTAGTCAGACACATATTGAATGCAAATTTTGAGAAAAATGAGGAATGTAATGCTTTGAACATATACTGCAAAGGGGGGGTGTATCGATACACCCCCTTCAATTACTCTAACCCAGGTAGGAAAGTCCTACTAATGCGTGTTTGTGAAAACACTAGGGCTGTCCCAATTTTGGACATACCTATCATACAATGATTCTAAAGTAACATTTATATCCTCACCTCCTTTAGCAATTACACTTTTAGCAAGTAGTCATACATTTGAATTGGTAGTTTACTTTTGTATCTTAAGACTATGTGAGGGGAGAAAAAAAATACGAATGTATATACAAACAATTTGGCTATTTATTTACACACCTTATATATATATATATATTTTACATCGAGTATGTGCTCCTGAACATTTGAGATTGACTAGCAAAAATGAGACTCGACACAAACTAATGACTAGAACATAAAGAAAAAAGGAGAACATTTCTAAGTTTTACGAGACTCGATACAAACTAATGACTAGATTTTTCAAAATAATTTACAAGTCAAGTCAGGGTCTTTGGCAATATGACACAACCACTCAACGCTCCTCATCCTCCGCCTCTTCATCGTCTTGAGGGATGTCTTCGGGCTGAGGTGGAACGTCAATGTGTCCCCACGGAAGTGTGTTGACTCCGTCCGGAAGGATGTAACGTTTGTCATCGTTACAGCTCAAGGATAGCTTGTCGACTTGGACTGTGAATACGCGGTGGTTTCGGGACTGGAACCTGGTGTTGATGGTTCTCTTCAACACGCCGTTGAAGAGGCATTCCCGATAGTCGTCAGAGGTTAAATTGTGTTTTACAACACCTCTAGCGACTCCCTTGGCGCGCTTCACTGTCATGACCTGCAACTCGTCATCTTCGGTCCTCTCCTCGAACTCGACAATGTCCATGAAATAAAGTTTCGAGCGAAGACCGAGGTACTCGAGCAGAGGAAGTCCGTTTGCTTCATCCTTGAACTTTCCGATGACTTTTGCGTTGACGGGGCTGTAGCAGGGATGGTTTCTGGGGTACGCACTGGTGTCAAAATCATCCAGATGCTCCAACATGTCCTTATAAACATCTTCAGTCTGGACGTCGAACACGAAGCTGTCAGTGTCCATGTAGTCAACCTTCAGACGATCACCGTAGCGGTTCTTCATCTTCCGAAGGAAGTCGTACATGAGCCACTTGCTCAGATCGAGGACACACATTCCGACGTACAACGGTTTGTCCAGGACGATATTGACTTTCGACATGTGGACAATGGCGACATCATCGTTGAAGTAGGTTCTGTCCAGGAAGTTTGACTTGGCCACGTACTTCCTGAACATCTCCGGCGTACACACCAGCTTAGAGTTCATTCGCTTGCGAACATTCTCGATCGTCTTGCCGAAGACCGCATTGTTCATAAGCTTGAAAAAGTCTTGTTCAAACTTGGTCTTGGCCTTCTTCCTCAGTTCGGTGTTCATTAGGATGTAGCTCTCTAACCACCGAGACTGTCGGAACGAGATGACGCGATGCACGTTCGCAAGCTCCAGCCCGTTTGCCAGTGCCTGTTGCAAGATTCTGTAATGACAGATGTAGTTCTTCTTGTCATCCAGAGTCGTAACGAGCTTCTTGAATTTCCCTCCTGGCGGACGTTTGGTCTCACAGCAGTAAGGGAGATCTTTGTGAAGGTCGTGCAGGTGGGCGGGGTAGCGAAGGTCAACTTCCAAGACGTAGCCCGTGGGTCCTTCGGGGTCCAACGCTGCAATATCCAGGGACGCGATCTCCTCGCGGCTGAGCCATTGGAAGTGTCCCTGTGGAAGACACTGGGACATGGCCCAACCGTAAAGGTTGTTGGCGTCCAAGTATAGCAGGTGATGCGTTGGCTCTTCAGGTCGTCGATCTTCAGGGCGACATCCATCATGGTTGGCCTTGGCGTGTCTGGTGATCGCCTGGGAAATACCTCCTCTGATGCCTTGCTCGAAGAAGAGGTACATGTCAAAGTCCTGTATCGTATCAAGCTCCACTCCACAGGTCCTTAACATGACATCCCAGGCGTATGACGGTAGGGTGTAGTAGTGCGCAGGCTCTAGTTCGTATTCAGCCATCGACGTGTCCCTGAAGCGTTCAAAGACGTCAGTCAACAGCGCAATGTCACAGCGCAGGTACTTCTCGGCGTAGTCCTTGAGGTTCCTACAACCGAAGGTTTCCCACACGTTGCGAGCATGCTCGTAGTCTGCATCCGTGATGTCCTCCAGGGTCAGGTCGTTGTGGAAATCTCGCTGCAGAGGCAGTTCCGTAGTATCTTCCAAAACGGCGTTCGACGTTACAAAGTTGTACGGGAAGACGCCTTTCCTACGGACTAGATCGAAGAGGTGGTCTTCGGGGAATCTCTTCCTCGTCTCCAAGAGTTGAGCTGGTGGAAGTGCGGCTGCGAGGCTGGCGAGGCTCAAAGCCAGGAACCTGTAGGTGTCGAGGAACCTGACTCTGAATCCTGGCTGTCTTTTTCCACGCCCTGGCATCCCAACCGGTGCCGCTGCTCGGTCGAACAGGAACCGCTTCGTGAAAGCGATGTACCGCTCTTCCGTGTGAGCCAACACCTCAACATCACCGGGGTCGACCGCCAACTCCCGCACTATGAAGTGAGCGTCGTAGTTGTAGAGGTTGTGGAAGTAGCAGTTGACTACTCGCTGCTCCCTGTAGCGTAGGTTACATGATCTGTGCGCAGCGCCACGGAACTCGTAGGGCGGCGCGTGGTTGTGATCACGAACCTTTGGGTCTTCTCTTGAAAATGGCGATCCACAGAGGTAGCAATTCGCTGTCGAGTTGTACTGCATCGTTTCCGCTGGCGTCAGGACAGGGCGCAGATTTCTTGCTTCGTACAGGAAGTTCCACAATCGTTCAACATCAGTTTTCAACATCTCCATAAATGTCTTTGACGCATCATCCCCGAAGTAGACTCGAGGCTCAAACTCTTCAAGTCTGTACGAGTCGATGATCTGGTACGCAAAGGCATATGGGATGTGGATGTGGGTGGCTACTCCTCCGTGCGGCTCGTCGACTTGTTCATCCATCTCCGCGGTCGGCAGTAGAGCACACTCAAAGTCCGCGTAGATGGTGAAACGCTCGCGTCGGGTGAACTCTGGATGGCTGAATTTGATTTCAGTCTTTCTCGGCGTATCCATGCGAATAGGGGCTGAAGCGGAGCAGTATCGCCTGTGCTCCTCCAGACGCTGAGCACCCGTCAGACCGAGCTTGTTCGGACGGTTGTCAAAGTGCGCGAAGCACCGCTTACAGATGAATATCCTGTCTACACGCGCTGTGAGTTGGGGACGGATCAGTCGGCCAAGGTCTTTGACGTAGGCGTAGTGACTATCACCGTCCGCTGTCACGTACAAAAGGTCGCAATGGTCTTCGCGCTCCTGCCTACAGATCTTCAAGGGAAAGACGGTGTCCTGATACTTTGGTTGTCCGTTAGGTTTCTGACCCACGCGCGTGTGATCAATACCATAGACGTTGATGCTGATGTTGTTTGTCCGCTCAAACGTCTTGATACTTTTCAGAGCAACGGGGAATTGAAGGCCGGTCCAATCGTATCGGGCGATGATATCGTCGGTGTACGATGCCGGTCTTTTAGGGTCCTCTCGAACAAACTTGCCCAGGACAGCATACATAAAACACCGCTCATCGGTGTTCGATACGTTGACGACTGCTTTGGTGTTCTCCAGAGACGTAGGCAGTGGGAGCCAAGCTCGACCATCTTCACCTAGAGGAGTGTACTCGTTGATACCGACCTCCAAATCACGAACGCGAAGGTATGTCCACCCGGAGCCGATATGATCACACTCAGCCTTCTCTCTGATAAGCTTCGCAAAAGCTGTTGTGATGTACTGGTTCAGGTCCGAGGTCACCGTCAGCGGAGTCATCTTCGTCTTGAAGTTGCGCAGGCAGGTGTTGTTGTGCACATTTTTGAACTCACACTCCAGCTTCAAGTTGACCTTAATGCTGCGGTGTTTCGCCAAGGTGTTCTCAAGCAACTCCGTAAGGCTCACAATCAACAACGCCATCACTTCTCCGATTGTGACGAGATTCTCCATCGGTCGCTGCAGACGGTAGGTTAGGAGGCGGTTGCGGAAACCCCGTTGAATAAGTGAGAACACGGGGCTTGACTGTCCTGCTCCAGTCATCTCAACATCGTCGGGTTGTTGGTGTGCGCTCGTACCGGGTTGTGGCTCCGTGCTCGGACCTTGCTGGGGTTCATCCTGTTCCATGGCTGCTCGGTTCCGGATCAGGTCCTTCATGATCGGGCAAGAGATCCGCTCATGATGGTCCTTGTTGAACAGTTTGTTGAACTCCTGACCGCAGTATGCGCAAGGGAATCTCCGTTCTTGGCCATCACCGTGAAATTGTTTGGTGTGGCGACGAAGGTTGTCTTCCCTCTTAAACTCGGCGCCGCATGTGACGCAAAAGAACCTGCGGACTCTGCTGTGGGTCGATTCTACATGTCTACGCAGGTTTCTTTCACGACGGAAACGGCGACCGCATTCATGGCAGGTGTGGTGGCCAGGACCCGGACCTTCATCTGAAAATAAAAATAAAAACAAATTAGGATAAATGAAGATACAAATTCCCCTCTCTCTCGAGAATCACATTTCAAAGTTAAGTTTGTTAAATCAAAATAGCAATCATTAAACAGGGAAGAAGTAATCTTCTGTACTGTTTGTCTACATTGATGATCCTGGGTTCAAAGCAAAGGATGTAGCTGCAATAATGAGCTACGCCAACCCTAAAGAAGCCTTATGTGTTAGGGGGAGCGAAAATCTCCCCCTAGTAATTAAATCAATAGTACATCAGTTGGCAAACACCCGAGGTCTCATTCTTGTTCTAGTCTTCAACAATTCCTTACGTATGGGGGAGCAAAAATCTCCCCCTAAGCCATTTTGTGTTAGGGGGAGCGAAAATCTCCCCCCTAACAATTAAATCAGTTGAACACCAGTTGTCACGGTCTCATTCTTCTTCAGGAACCTAGTTAAATAGTTAAAACAGAAGGTAAATAGTCACTAGGGAAAAAAAGTTATTTTAATGTAGATTCTCACCTTCAACGGAGTGTTGATTGACACCGGCAGTCGTCTGCGGTGCAACAATCGCCTCCCGGGGTGGAACGACGCGGTGATTCGCTCCCATGTGCCGCTCTAAGGCCCCCTGGTCTGCGAATGTGGCTCGACAAAGCCGACATGCTGCTTCTCCATCTGTAAACGCACAAAACGATTAGATTGAGAAATGATTAACACCTGTCTTAGTTAAGTGTACTTGATGGGGGGTGGATCGATACACCCCCCTTCAAGTGCTCCAACCCAAAGCATTCACTGGTAGTTAACTTGTCCGCAGGCGCTGATGGGCTAGCTCTGTTGGTTGTAGCGTTACCCTGCTCAACTCTTGTATTAATTATCAAAAGTACGTCATGTGGGTACTCAAAATACTCGGCTTGAAGAGGGGATTCCGAAAATGCATTAAAAAAAAGAGGGTCAAGTTCAAGGTCATCATCAGGTTAGCCCAAAGTGGTCGATGTGGGTACTCAAAATACTCGGCTTGAAGAGGGGATTCCGAAAATGCATTAAAAAAAGAGGGTCAAGTTCAAGTTCAAGGTCATCATCAGGTTAGCCCAAAGTGGTCGATGTGGGTACTCAAATGACTCGGCTTGAAGAGGGGATTCCGAAAATGCATTAAAAAAAAGAAGGTCAGGTTCAAGGTCATCATCAGGTTAGCCCAAAGTGGTCGATGTGGGTACTCAAATGACTCGTCTTGACTAGACGAGCAAGAATCTGCAATCAGAATTCAGATCCGACCTATGGTAACCCAGACCCATTACCCCCCCCCCCGAGGTCTCGTCTGTGACACTTTTGCCCCCCCCCGAGTTTAGGGTCATACTTTAGGGGGGGGGGGTAAATATTTTTGAAGTATGTCATATGGGTACTCTGATGACTTGACTTGATGGTTCGAACAATAACATAAGTTATTAAAATTGTATAAATATAGTCATGTAATTTTAATTTTTTTTTACACAGCTCTATATTCGCACAGAATAACTAAAGCTGTTAAATAAAAAGAAGACTTTTATCACACTCCGGTTATACTGCATAACATATTCCTATATTACTAACATTTAAGTCTGATTAAAACAATAATGCAACACACAATGACGTACCTTGCTGGGGTAGGACGAATCCACCGTGGAATTCTGCGTAGTGCTTCATACTGTGTCTGCGCGGGAACGTGCAGCCGCAAATGACGCATTGGTGTGAGTCGTTCATCTTTAATATGGATTATAAAGTTTCGATAAACACAAACAATACGGCACAACACAACCGTTTTAAATAGTTCAAAGATACTGGACGAATATCACAAATGAAATCAGCAACTAACAAAAATCGCGTAGAACGGAGCAGGATCGGACTAACACGTCTACACGCACTGAACTCTCGAACTGAACTGACGGAGGGCTGGCGATGTGGGGTGACGCTCCCCACTAATGGATTTCGGAGAAGGCCGGGGCAATAAATCTCAACCGCTGTCAGGGGTAAAAGCAACCCTCCTCTAATTTAATTCGATACGGGGGACTATAATGGGTTCCTAGAAGGGTCGGGTGCAGCTGCTTCCCAGACCGGTCTCGACTCACCGGTCTTTTGTGCGAACATCTGCTGCGTCGACGTTTGTCGCCTAGACAACAAATCACGACAGCTGTCAGGGGTAAAAGCAACCCTCCTCTAATGTAATTCGATACAGGCGGACTATAATGGGTTCCTGGAAGGGTCGGGCGCAGCTGCTTCCGAGGTTAGGTTTGGGGGGAGGGGGGGGGGTAAAGTGTCACAGACGAGACCTCGGGGGGGGAATGGCTCCTCCTGATTGATGTACCGGGGGTGGGGGGGGGCTCCTCCTGATTGATGTACCGGGGGGGGGGCTCCTCCTGATTGATGTACCGGGGGGGGGGGGGGCTCCTCCTGAAATGAAAAAAAAATTTGCATATTAATTAGGGTAATTAAAAAATTTGCATATTAATTAGGGTAATTAAAAATGTGCATATTAATTAGGGTAATTAAAAAAAAATTGCATACTAATTAGGGGGGGGGCTCCTCGGGGGGGGGGCGCTCCTCCTGGCTCCTCCTGCCCCAGAACACTCCATTTATCCCTACTCACATACCAAGTTTCATCAATATTCAATCATAAATAAGCGCTTTATAACATTTTAGTTATTCTCCATAAGAATAACATGGGGGCTGAGTAAGCAGGTTTGCTGCAACAAGGAACAAAAAATGGGTTTTTTATGCAATTATGAATATAACTCAACCAAGTGAAGCTACATACCAAGTTTTATTAATTTATGTTCAAAATTAACGGAGTCATTACATTTTACTTATTCTCCATAAGTATAATATGGGGGCTGAGTACGCAGGTATGCTGCAAAGGGAATAACCAACAAAAAATCAATTTTTCATTCAAATATCAATATACTAGTACTATATGAAGCCACATACCAAGTTTCATCAACATACATTCATAAATAATCGAGATATCAAATTTTATTTATTCTCCATAAGGATAACATTGGACAACGTACTGTGTTTAGCACTTTGAATATATCAGCAACGGTTGGGCGTAGAATCACAATTTAAACACCAAAATGATTGTTTTGTGGAACTGAACAGATTTCTAAAAGCAAATGTGAAGTTTAAATTAAAATAAACTGAGGAAATGCCAAAAACCTTTTTCCCATAAGATTAACATGGGAGATTTTATGAGTAGGTTTTTTTGGATTTTCTCCGCAACCACTTAACCTAGGTTAATAATTCAAAATACCCCCGTCGCAGCAAACCTGCAAACTCAGCGAATTTCCAATGAATTATAACATGACACATTAAGCCACTTAACAAGATTCATGTGAAATATTTTCACAAACATTCGATATTTAAAATATTACTTATTCTACATAAGAATAACATTGGGGATGAGTACGCAGGTTTGCTGCAAAAAGGAACACAAAATAATGGGGTTTTATGCAAATATCAATAGAACTCAGCAAAGTAAAGCCACATACCAAGTTTCATCCATATACATTCATAAATAAGCGATATATAACATTTTAATTATTTTCCATAAGAATAACATGGGGACCGAGTACCTAGGTTTGCTGCTACAGGAACCATAGGCGAAAAATTGTTTTTATGTACAAACAACAATAAACCACAACCAGATGAAGCCATATACCAAATTTCGTCAGTTTATGTTCATAAATAAGCGAGATATACAATTTTTCTTTTTCTCCATAAGAATAACATTAGACAACGTACTGTGTTTAGCACTTTCAATATCTCAGTAACCAATTGACGTAGAGCAATGATCAAGATACCAAATTGTTTGTTTTTTTATGCTGAATACAATGGTGAAAATTAAAATTTGATTTTAATAAAAGTGACATGTGAAAACCCCAAAAAACCCATTTTTGGGGTACAAAACCCCCCCAAAACCCCCCTTTGGATGGTGCAATTCGTCTGGTTTTCGAACTCGTTCAAATAAATGGTACTTTACACGTTTGTACCAAATTTAATTAAGATCGGACCTTTTTTACGAGAGTTATCGTGCTTACGGACACATATATATATATAAATATATATATATATATATATATACATATATAAAAATTTGAACGAATGGTGTTTTTGGCATCTGGGGACCTCAAAATGAAAAGTTATCATGGTCTCGGGCTTAAGTCTTACCATGAGACCTACGGTAATAGCTTCTTCCCTATAGGGGAAATTCGCTAATACTATATTATTTGTTTTTTAAGCTCTATAACATGGTTAAAACCAAAATTAAGTTTTTTTAAAATTGTAAGGTGAAAATGCAAAAAAACTGATTTTTGGAAAATTTAAAAACCCCATAAACCCCCCTTCCTATGGTCCGTTTTTTCCGGTTTTCGAACTTAAAGTCATGAATGTCATTTTACACATTTGAGCCAAATTTCATCGAAATCAGACGTTTTTTACTCAAGTTATCGCATTCACGGTCACACACACACACACACACACACACACACACACACACACATATATATATATATATATATATAGATATATATATAAATTTGAACGAATAGTGTTTTTGTCATCTGGGGACCTCAAAACAAAAAATTATCATGGTCTCGGACTTAAGTCTTACCATGAGACCTACGGTAATAGCTTCTTCCCTATAGGGGAAATTCGCTAACATGAAGACGGGACACCTAGAATGTTTAAGTTATCTCCAAATGTAGTATGAGTGATCAATTTTAGTCACACAAGTTCTTTAAACATTTCAATAAAATAACGTTTAGATGTTGTTTATACGAATAATCGTTTTGGACTAGTAGGAAAACATATTGACCAGGTATTTAAAATATTCAAATCATTACTAAATTCGGTGTGAGTAATGAATTTTAAAACTTACATACTCTACAAAAATGCAATCATACAGATAAAAACATTGATATACATACCACCAGGTTTTTGTACTGGTCAATGGTATTATTGATATTTTCACAGGGTATGTGTGATCAAAAGTGAATTACTCCTTCCAAATTTGGTGGTGGTTCCAAATTCCCAATACCCGGTCAACATGTTTTTGTAATGTTCAACAAGGTTTAAATGTGATTTAAAATGAATCAATCATACCAAATTGGTGGTGATGTTTAGAATATTCTAAATGCCCGGTCAATATGTTTTTGTACTGGTTAACAAAGTTTACTAGTGTAAACAACTGTTAAATGTTGATATATTTTATTGACATTTTCAAAAGGTGTGTGTATTTGGAAGTGAATTACTGATACATAATTTGATGATAGTTCGAATATTATAAATACCTAGGCGACATGTTTTTGTACTAACAACGTTGATTGCTATAAACAACCAATAAATGATAGTATATTTTATTGAAATCTGCACAGGGTGTGTAAGATTGAAAATGAATTACTCATACAACATTTTGTGATAACCTGAATATTCTTAATACCCGGTTAACATGTTTTTGTACTGCTCAACCCCGTTAATTGGTATAAACAAATATAGGTTGATATATTTTATTGCAATTTTTACAGGGTGTGTGTGATCTAAAATGAAGTACTCCTACCAATTTTGGTGATAATTTGGATATTCCTAGTACCCAGCCAAGATGTTTTGGACTGGTCAACAAAGTTTATTGGTACAAACAAAAAATAAATGTTGTTATATCTTATTGAAATTTTTACAGAATGTGTTTGATTTTAAATGAGTTACTTATACCAAATTTGGTGATAATTTCAATGTTCTAAATGCCCGTTCAACATGTTTTTGTACTGTTCAAAACGTTTATTGGTATTAACAAACCATAAAAATGTTGATATATTTTATTGTAATATTCACTGAGTATTTGTGATACGAAGTGAATTCCCTTAACTAAGTTTGGCGATAAGTTTAAATACCTATTTTAAATGCCCGTTTAACATGTTTTTGTACTGTGAAAAACGTTTATTCGTATAAAAATAACCACAAATGTTGTTATATTTATTGACATTTTCATGGGTTGTGTACGACACAAATTGAATTAGTCCTACAAAATTGTATGGTATACCTAAGTTCATGGTCAACATGATTTTGTCCTGGTCAACATTTTATGTTTTGCTCCCACTAAGATGATTTGATGTTTTCTTCAGTCGTACATCTTACCTAGGCAGGTCAAGTTCATACAGTACCAGTACAGTTGTACAGTACAGTACAGTACAGTTGTACAGTTGTTGTACAGTTGTTGTTGTTGGTACAGTTGTAGTGTGGGGTATATTGTCACTACAACATAACATTATAAGATTCATGCACTGTTTAAGCAAACCTTTGGGGAAAATTCCTCTTCACCTCCCCCCCGGCGTTAGGTAACAGCTTATTCCTATTATCTTTATTGGTCAGTGATAACTTAAACTTGACCTAAATAAAGGTGTATAATTTATTTTAAAGAAGTAGTAACAATAAAATCAAAGAAATTCTGTATTTGAAAATATTAAAACCATCTTTAGCTATTGGCGACGGTTTATTTATACATCAGAAATACAGAAATTATAGTTTACCAACTTTAAGGAGCTAAACTTCACTTCAAATCGTGATCTGGTCCATAAAACTCATATACCATATACCATTAGGAGACAGTAGGCTACCAAGTTTTAATGGAATTGATCAGTAAATAAAAGATGAACTAGTGGCTTGTTGGGGTTATTGCCCCTACAATTTTATATAAGAGGATATTCTATTTTAATTTAATGTTCGTATGCTAAGGAAAATAAAAATTTAGGGGAGTAAGAACACTTGTGTGCACCCTCAGCAAAACTCATACTTTTAGCGAATTTCCCCTATAGGGAAGAAGCTATTACCGTAGTCGGCATGGTAAGACCTAGGCCCGGGACCATGATAACTTTTCGTTTTGAGGTCCCCAGACCCCAAAAACACCATTCGTTCGATACTGTATATATATATATATATATATATATATATATATATATATATATATATATATATATATGTGTACGTGAGCACGATAACTCTCGTAAAAATTATCCAATTTTGACGAAATTTGGTATAAACATGTAAAGCAGCATTTATGACTTTAAGTTCGAAAACCAGACAGATCGACCTATCCAAAGGGGTATTTTGGGGGGTTTTGTACCCCATAAATGGTTTTTTTGAATTTTTTACACATAATTTTTTAAAAAGTCAAATTTTAGTTTTGACCATTCGATTCAGCTTAAAAAACACACAATTTGGTATTTCGATCATTCCTCTACGCCAATTGGTTACCGAGATATTGAAAGTGCTAAACACAGTACGTTGTCTAATGTTATTCTTATGGAGGAAAAGAAAATGTTTTTATCTCGCTTATTTATGAACGTGTACTGACGAAACTTGGTATACAGCTTCATCTCGTTGAGTTCTATTGATATTTGCTCCAAAAAATTGTTTTTGCATAATTCTCCCGTAGCAGCAAACCTGCGTACTCAGGCCCCATGTTATTCTTATGGATAATAATTAAATGCTCTGTCTCCCTTAATTATGACCATAAATTAATAAAAACTGGTATACGACTTCACCTAGTTGAGTTATATTGATATTAGCATAAAAACCAATTTTTTGTGTTCCTTGTTGCAGCAAACCTGCGTACTCAGCCCCAATGTTATTCTTATGGAGAATAAGTTAATTAAAATTGTATATATCGCTTATTTGTGAATATATTTTTATGAAACTTGGTAAGTGGCTTTATGTAGTATTAAGAAATTTATATCTCCATTGGAAATTCGCTGAGTATGCAGGTTTGCTGCGACGGGGGTATTTTAGAAATCTCACTTGAAAATTGTAAATTTTAACATTGGGCTTGAAGAGTTTCAAATTACGACAAAAAACATAACATATCTGAATAAATTAATCAGTGAACACAGGATAAAGTATAAACAGGTGATTTCTTAAAAACAATGACTAGAACCATTGATTAAGATCGCATGTTATAGCGTGGACATATATAAATTAATCAAATGTGTATATATAAAAAATACTTGGGAGACTGAGTTATAATAACAACTGGAGTGACTGATGTGCGAAACAAGAGGTTATTGAGCGAAGCAAATCTGCTCTTAGCCTATTAAAAATTTGATCTATTGAGTTTTAGCGAATTTCCCCTATAGGGAAGAAGCTATTACCGTAGTCGGCATGGTAAGACTTAGGCCCGGGACCATGATAACTTTTCGTTTTGAGGTCCCCAGACCCCAAAAACACCATTCGTTCGAAACTGTATATATATATATATATATATATATATACATATATTATATGTGTCTGTGAGCACGATAACTCTCGTAAAAATTATCCGATTTTGATGAAATTTGGTATAACTTTATCCGATGGGGTGTTTTTGGGGGGTTTTGTACCCCAAAAGTGGGTTTATTGAATTTTTTAATTCTATTTTGGAAATAGTCAAATTTTAGTTTTTACTATTGGATTCAGCTTAAAAAAAACACACAATTTGGTATTTTGATCATTCCTTTACGTCAATTGGTTACCGAGATATTGAAAGTGCTAAACACAGTACGTTGTCTAATGCTATTCTTATGGAGGAAAAGAAAAATTTTATATCTCGCTTATTTATGAACGTATACTGACGAAACTTGGTATACGGCTTCATCTCATTGTGGTCTATTGATATTTGCTAAAAAAAAACAATTTTTTGCGAAAGGCTCCCGTAGCAGCAAACCTTCGTTCTCAGCTCCCATGTTATTCTTATGGAGAATAATTAAATGCTCTGTATCCCTTAATTATGAACATAAATGAATAAAAACTGGTATACGACTTCACCTAGTTGAGTTATACTGATATTAGCATAAAAACCCATTTTTTGTGTTTCTTGTTGCAGCAAACCTGCGTATTCAGCCCCAATGTTATTCTTATGGAGAATAATTAAAATTGTTTATATTGCTTATTTGTTAATATATTTTTATGAAACTTGGTAAGTGGCTTTAAGTAGTATTAAGAAATTTATCTCCATTGGAAATTCGCTGAGTATGCAGGTTTGCTGTGACGCGGGTATTTAACCCATGAAACGTAATCTAATTTCACTGGTAAGGCTCGATTCTCTCAGTACTAAATTTAATTGATCATTAAGAGCAGCTGTAACAAAACAGTGCAGAAGCAAGGTCAGCTGTTTTATTCTAACTTCTTGAATGGCATCACAGTATAAACCATTGGAAGTATATGAGCTGTTGCTAATGTAATGTAATTCAATGTGCCACTAAAACCGCCACAGTTGGAAGCATCATTACCTTCATATGGAATGCACGAAACATCGACGTGACATTGTGCAACACTGTACGACACATGTGGGTTGACTGTAACCAATGTTATCAGTAATTGTATGGCAATGGAATTCGTATTTCACAACTCATCTAGTTTATTCAGGGGGTCTATTAGGGCTTAGCAGAACATTTTAAATCCAAGCAAAGGTTTTACATCAAATTAAAGAATTATTTAAATTAAAAATTTTACAGCAAAACTGGATTTTGAAGGGTTTACCCATTCAGAAGTTACAACTTCTTAGCAAACAATACTGAAAAAACTTTATATGTTAACCAGTAGAGGTAGATGTTTGTAATTCCATAAAAATACATTTGGGCAAACCAACTTACTGTTTTCGTCTTTTGTTTTCTGGTATCAACCTCAGTACCTGGGGGCCGAGCTTTGCTCGGGGGAAGGCCAGTCAGTTTGCTTAGATGACTTGGAGTAATATTTCACCACTTCCCCCTACTGATAATCAGATCTGTATAACTCATTTCCCTCTTTTCTACATCTTAAGGTCACTCCAGTTGTTATTTATAGCTCAATGTCCGTTTGATTTATTTTACTACTCTATAAATGTAATCTTCACTCAAATCTTTTAATCTCTGCTCTCAGGAAACCACATGTTAATAATCATATACTACATGAGTATTACTTTGACAGTTCCCTAGTTGATTATGAACAGCTGTTACAATTATTTTGTTTTGATTTGAATACAGGGGTCGCTAAAACCTATATATATATATACATATATGTGTGGGTATTTGCACTGTAGCGGTTGCAATTTTTGTCCGATTTACTTCAAATTTGGTAGAGACATTCCTTTTTATAATCAGTTGGACAATTTCGTTGGGCAAAACAATCGGAAAACTCTTAGCCCCTTTTTTTGAATTTTAGGTTTTCAAATTTTGATTTTTTGGGCCCAAAAAGGGCCAGAAAAGCCCCATATGTACACTTATTGCACTTTGCCTTATTATACTTAAAGCCAAATATTTTAAGCCCTCTCTCATCAGTATAGCACAAGTATTTACCAAGTTATTAAAGAAAATGTTAATTGTCAAAATACAGTACGTCGCCTTATGGGGATTTTACACTGGAAAAGGCTGTTTTTTGTATCTCAAAATCGTTTTATCACCCCCTATATACCAACTTGTTATTCCGGCAATACCTCCTTCTAACTTTATAATCTACAAAATTGGCATCCTATCAGTGAATTTAAATATAACCAGAAGCTTCAAAACAAACAAAAAAATTTTTGAATTTTCAAAAAATGCAACCAGTGTTGGTTTAAACGCTTTAATTGATCTTTTTAAGGTTTTAATGCGGATATTCACTTCCCTCACGTCAGCTGTGTGCGATCTTGTTTTTGTTAGTTAACTCATCTCAGAGTAATAGTCTATGTTTGTGAAATTATAAGAAAACGTCATCTATTGAGTAAAGTGGTCTATCTACAGTTACAGAAGCTTCGTGAAATTATTTGTACTATTTTCAATTTGTATATCTAGTAACAGGTGATTGAAAAACGTTATACTTATTGCAGTTGTACTTTATTCCTCTTGTATTGTTCTCATGCCTTTCTCCTACAATCTTCAATGAGTTGCAGTTTTTAGCGAATTTCCCCTATAGGGAAGAAGCTATTACCGTAGTCGGCATGGTAAGACCTAGGCCCGGGACCATGATAACTTTTCGTTTTGAGGTCCCCAGACCCCAAAAACATCATTCGTTCGAAACTGTATATATATATGTGTCCGTGAGCACGATAACTCTCGTAAAAATTATCCGATTTTGATGAAATTTGGTATAAACGTGTAAAGCAACATTTATGACTTTAAGTTCAAAAACCAGCCAGATCGCTCTATCCGAAGGGGTATTTTGGGGGGGTTTTGTACCCCAAAGATGGGTTTTTTGAATTTTTTACATATAATTTTGGAAATAGTCAAATTTTATTTTTTCCCATTGGATTCAGCTTAAAAAAACACACAATTTGGTATTTTGATCATTTCTCTATGTCAATTTGTTACCGAGATATTGAAAGTGCTAAACACAGTACGTTGTCTAATGTTATTCTTATGGAGGAAAATAACAATTTTATATCTCGCTTATTTATAAACATATACTGACGAAACTTGGTATATGGCTTTATCTGGTTGTGGACCATTGATATTTCCTCAACAAACAAAAAAATTTTTGACAAAGGCTCCCGTAGCAGCAAACCTGCATACTCAGCCCCATGTTATTCTTATGGAGAATAAGTAACGTGTTATCTCCCTTAATTATGAAAATAAATTAATGAAATTTGGTAAGTGACTTTACCTAGTTGAGAGTTATATTGATATTAGCATAAAACCCCATTTTTTGTGTTCCTTGCTTCAGCAAACCTGCATACTCAGCCGGAATGTTATTCTTATGGGGAATAATTAAAATGTCATAAATTGTTTATTTATGAATGTATATTGATGAAACTTGGTATGTAGCTTTATGTGGCATTAAGATAAATATGTATGCATTGGAAATTCGCTAAGTACGCAGGTTTGCTGCTACGGGGGTATTTTTCATATGTGATAAAACCTTATAAATACGTATATAAGTCGTAGTCATTCATCCCAGTCTTTTGAAATGTTCTTTTACCGAATCATGCCAATTGATTTAATATAACTTGAACGGCTCCCTCCTGCATTTGTAAAACTCTCCCTAGATTCTTTTGAGTGAATTTCCTTTTGAAAGTGAACTATTAGCATGACCCGCACGGTGAAACTTAAGCCCGGGACCACCATAGAAGTTCCTAACGTGACCCCCTGAACACGTTTTGGGGGGTCGTTCAAAAATTTATATATATATATATATATATATATATATATATATATATATATGTGTGTGTGTGTGTGTTTGCACTCTAGCGGTCGCATTTTTTCCCGATTTACTTAAAATTTGGTAGGGACGTTCCTTTCTGTAATCAGTTGGACAAGTTCGTTGGGCAAAACAATCGGAAAACTCTACACCCCTTTTTTGGGGGCTTAATCTTTCAAATTTTGAGTTTTTGGGCCCAAAAAGGGTCAGAAAAGCCCCATATGTGGAATGAATGCATGTAAAAAGATGGGAATTAGAGAGGCGAAAGTTTTAAGCCCTCTCTCGTCATTCTAGCATAAATATTTACCGAGTTATTAAAGAAAATGTGTATTGACCAAATACAGTACGTTGTCTTATGGGGATTTTACATTAGAAAAGCCTGTTATTCATTTGTTGGTATACTTTTATCATCCCCAACAACCTCACACCTACTTTAAAGCCTGACTTAACCTTCTCCTAACCTTATAATGCGCAAAATTGTATTCCCAGCATTGCAGCATAGAACCAGGAGCATCAGAACAGTCAAAAAATCAATGTTTTCAGATTTGAATAAAAGTTGGAATAAATGTATGTTTTTAACTGATTTTGAGTTTGTATAGTTTTTTATGTGGAAATTCACTTCCCTCACGTCAGCGTGCTGCGTGCGAACTCGTTTGTAGCTCCGTACATTTCAATTCCGAAAGTAGGGTTGGAATGAAGTTGTTAATCTGGTATAAAATTGTTATTTTTAAATTTAAATTTGATTCACTCCACATTTTGCTCCTCCGGATATCAATGTGTATATAGTTGAACAGAATACAAATTACATAACGACAAATTCTGAATACCCCCGTAGCAGCAAACCTGCGTACTCAGCGAATTTCCAATGCATATATATGTATATTAATACCACATAAAGCCACATACCAAGTTTCATCAATATACATTCATAAACAAACGATTTGTGACATTTTAATTATTCTCCATAAGAATAACATGGCGGATGAGTATGCAGGTTTGCTGAAGGAAGGAAAACAAAAAATGGGGTTTTATACAAATATCAATATAACTCATGAAGGTAAAGCCACATACCAAATTTCATTAATTTATTATCATAATTAAGGGAGATAACACGTTACTTATTCTCCATAAGAATAACATGGGGCTGAGTACGCAGGTTTGCTGCTACGGGAGCCTTTGGCAAAAAATTGTTTTTTTTAGCAAATATCAATGGTTCACAACCAGATGAAGCCGTATACCAAGTTTTGTCAGTATGTGTTCATAAATAAGCGAGATATAAAATTTTTCTTTTCCTCCATAAGAATAACATTAGACAACGTACTGTGTTTAGCACTTTCAATATCTCGGTAACCAATTGACGTAGAGAAATGATCAAAATACAAAATTGTGTGTTTTTTAAGCTGAGTCAAATGGTAAAAACTAAAATTTGACTATTTCGAAAATTATATGTAAAAAATTCAAAAAACCCATTTTTGGGGTACAAAACCCCCCCAAAATACCCCTTCAGATAAAGCGATCTGGCTGGTTTTCGAACTTAAAGTCATAAATGTTGCTTTACACGTTTATACCAAATTTCATCAAAATCGGATAATATTTACGAGAGTTATCGTGCTCACGGACACATATATATATATATATATATATATATATATACAGTTTTGAACGAATGGTGTTTTTGGGGTCTGGGGACCTCAAAACGAAAAGTTATCATGGTCCCGGGCCTAGGTCTTACCATGCCGACTACGGTAATAGCTTCTTCCCTATAGGGGAAATTCGCTAAAAACAAGACAAAATTAAAATTTCCTTGTCCCTTTACTGAAATTGTAAAATGCGGATGGGTAATTGCTAGTTCGTCGAGGGAATGTTATCGGTCAGGTTTTGGTAGACAGATGTTGCAGGAGTAATATATTACTGTGTTCCCTGGGATTCCTTGCCCACATCTCCGAAGGTATAGAGTAATAGGGGGTTCTTTTAGGGAAAGCTCATTCGTCTGAGGGTAATATGGTAGTATTCGTTACCAATATGAAGGATTTAAGTATCTTAACCAGGCGAAATCTATATGAAATAGGACCGGTTTGAAACCTTACCAAGCTGAATGCCTCCTAACGACTTATAACATTCTTAAAAACATCCCAATAGGAAAATAAGGGAAAGAAAGTAAATTTGTTTGTTTGTTTTATTATATATAATAAGAATATTTACACATATATTATTCATTCTAAACAATATATTATGGTACGGAATCGTGCAGCAATGGTAATCTAACTCGACCCTGATGAGGTCACAATCCTAATATCTTACTTGAATATTTCACAAAAAATATCAACTGAATCACTGTAGCTTCATGGTATGTTTTGAACTGAATGAAATAAATATAAACATACAAAAATAAATTGTGTGTAAAAGTTCAAAAATACAAATAGTAAAAAACATCACAAACTCTAACATAAATTAATTTACATTTTCTCAATTTGAAGAATTACTTATATGTATACAGATTTATAACAGTTCCTGTTTTGTACAAAACAATACAATCGTTAACTACACACATTTGTACAAATTTGTTCGTACCTACTCGTCGGTTGGGAGCGGGAAACCTCTGTTTGGGTTTATTGAGCATCGTTATATTTTATCTACTCTTTCATGGCACACTGTTGGCTGCTTCCCAAAATGTAAAATTAAAAAAGATTTTGAATTCGACCTCTTAAATTGTATTTATTTCGCAATTTCTTCAGCAACTGGTTCTGAAAATTACAAACCAACAACTCGACTCCTTTTAAAGCTACAAAACAATTGTTTGGATGTTAAAGAGTGGGGAAATAAGTCCATTGTTATATATTGAACATTTTTTAATTTTAACTTGATTTTTTTTAATATGTTGGAATAATTAACTGATAAGAGATAAGATATACATAGTTTTAAACTACATAGAAATATATCGCATTTTAAAAGACAAACAATTTAGACTAGCAACAAAGTCTTGAAAAAGAATAAAAACCCTGTAAATACTTTTTTCTGATGTAAGTGAAAACAAATAAAAGGAAAGTGGATGCCTGCCAAAACATTATTTAAAATTCCTAAACCCTCCCAGTTTTCTAATCACCTTTCTGAAAGCTCGTTGTCCAACATAATTCAACCTTCTCGATTATAAACTGTAGTTATTTAACATTATTTATCAAAACAAAATTAATGAATTTAAAAAATATTAAGACGTATTGTATTCCCAAATTTGTTAAATATTCCTGCATTCTCAAATTTAAAAAGTAAAATTTTGAGATGCATTAAACAAATTTTTTGTCCAGGGCAGCACGAGGGGGGAGTTTTTTTGTCATGTTTTGGAATGGAGCACTTTGCCCCAGGCCCCCGAATTCGCGGGCCCAGGAGGCCTCAATCCAAAAGAAAAGTTACAAGATAGTAAAATCTCTGTGGCCCCCAAAATATTTGTCCCCAGGCCAATCGCCTCGTTACAGCCATGACTTCGTATTTGCAAACATTTTCAGAACCGCTTTGACTTTAATGCTAATTAAATTTCCTTCGTAAAATTATCAAAGGAAACACAGTTTCCTCTAACCGCCATATAATCCTTAACTAAATGTTAAAAAATTTTAATTTTTTCCTTTAAACTCAAATCAACCTGTCCCTATTCCAGGCCCCCGTTCCCGAGCCCCCGCCCCCCGCTGCTTCACCCTCTACCTCCGCCGGCTGGTGGGCGGGGCCTGTGTGTGTTGCGTGCATCCCTCCACGTTCTCTGGCCAATCACAGACGTTTTCGTTGGGGTTGAATACGAGGTTGGACGGACAAGGCATGTGGTGTTTCCGTTCGCCCTCGCACATGTAGTACATGGTACAGTCCGCCTTGTCGGGATGGTAGGAGATATGGCCGTCCTCTTCTTCACATGTGACGGAAGTCGCTGGAAAAAATATACGGTTAGGTTTGTATGAAGTTTAGATTATAAGTCCTAGAATCTAGGCAAAGCTTTAGGAGGCTGGTTGCTTGAAGACTCCGGACTGAGCTTGGATACCCAGTCAAGTCTGAAATCTTGGAAGGAAAATTGATCTTCCTTGACTGTCTTGACGCGGGTGCAAGGTGAAATGCATCTTGGTACTGGGGGTTCTGAGAGGAAGAGCATAAACCCAAATCTTGAGGTCTTATAGGCTAGAGGGTAAGCCGGTCTGTGGGTAGATCTACTAAGATTATGGTATAGGTGAATTCAAAGGCTCCTAAAAAGTCAATCTTCTTTCCTGAGTAGCCCAAGACGCATCCAGCTTAGAGAACCGATCATTACCATGCCGAAGCCCATACCGATCTTTGAAGCCCATGTTCTGAGTAGGTTGAGGAGGGACTCCCTATTCTTGATGGCTTGGTGTTCCTTTCTCACAATCCCCATCGCTGCAGATTCATCTTTCTGGCTGCACAATATCCTACATTCCACACCTTGGGACTGGGGGTTCTGAGAGGAAGAGCATTAACCCAACTCTTGATGTCTTATAGGCAGAGGGGACCGATCTGGAGGTACACCCTACCAACATTTTGGAAGCTAGATGAATTGAAATGCTCCTGGATAGACAAGATCCTTGCCTGAATAGTCCAAGATGTCATCCAACTTAGAGAGCGATTCAACCTATTTTGATAGGTCGATGAGTGACTCCCTTTTTTTGATGACTTGCTGTTCATCCCCACATTCCCTATCCATCTTTCTGGATGAACAACATTCTCAAGAAAGAAGCACCTAACTGAGACTTGGACCTCAATCCATAACATCTAACAACCATAGCTGATTAAGAAATTATTGCAGACAACTGCAATCATTGAATAAGAATAACCAGTTTCATGAAGTTTCGGGATCTTTAATCTGATCCCAACCTCAGATGAGAACAATACCTAGAATATAACAAAATTAGTGGCACAATCCAGGCAAAGCAGGAAACAACAAAAAAGCTAGAAAATACAAATGTAAAAGCAGTATTACAATTAAAGTAAAACCAAAATACAAAAGCAGTGAACTAGACCAGGCAGCCTGGTACAAGATTCGAGCAGAGATTCGAGTGAGACTAACGTAGCAGAGGAGCTCTAGTGCCTGGATTTTGTTCTTGGTTCTATTTTTCTATTTTGACTGCTTATACAATTCTCTGTTTTAACTTTGTTATTTTTTCAGCTTCAACTGAATTGTGCCACTAATTTGGTTGTGTGCTAGGTATTCTTTTCACCTGAAGATTATATCTTCTCACCTGAAATCCTGAAATGTTGTGAAAATTCTTCCCCATTCAGCAAATTTACTAAACAGCTCTTGTTGTTAGATGTCTTGGATTAAGAAGTACCAGATATAGGTGTTTCTTCCTTGGGAATGTTCTACAGCCAGTTAGAGGGATCTGCAGGGATTGGAAATTCGAGAGAGAAATATCCCAGTACATGGCTTCAAAATAGGTTGAATCGTTCTCTAACCTGGATGATCTCTTGGACTACTCAGGCAAGGATCTTTTCTTTCAAGGAGCATTTCAATTCATCTAGCTTCCAGAATGCTGGTAGGGTGTGCCTCCAGATCGGTCCCCCCTGCCCTCAAGTGTTGGGTTAATGCTCTTCCTCTCAGAGCCCCCGTCCCAAAATGTGGGATGTAGGATATTGTGCAGCCAGAAAGATGAATCTGCAGCCATGGGAAATGTGAGAGAGGAACACCAAGTCATCAAGAATAGGGAGTCACTCCTCAATCTACTTAGAAAATGGGCTTCAAAGATCGGTATAATCGTTCTCTAAGCTCTCCCAGTACATGGCTTCAAAATAGGTTGAATCGCTCTCTAACTTGGATGATCTCTTGGACTACTCAGGCAAGGATTTTGCCTTTCAAGCCTTTCAATTCATCTTGCATCCAGAATCCTGGTAGGGCGTACTCCAAGATTGGTTCACCTTGAGCCTGTAAGAATTCAAGTGTTGTCTGCTCTTCTTCTTAGAGCCCCCCGTCCCGGGGTGCAAGTTAACCCTGGAACTGCGTCAGTCAGGCAAAAAGATCAATTTTCTCTTCAATAGTTCAGACTTGACTGGGTATCTAAGCGCAGTATGGAGTCATAGATTTAAATAAACTAGCCTTCAGGTATTTTGCTCACCTGAAGACCAAATTTCAAGTCCCACTTGTGAAACTTGTTATCCCCTAGTGATGGGAAATGTCTGCAGTAATTTATTCATAAACTCACCATCACTAAACGAATTTTAAGAAAAGCAAGAGATACTTACGGTCCTTGGTGGTGTAAGCACCGCTGGAACTTGACGTCTCGAAAGGTCCGTCGTACTCCAGCTTCACTTTGTAGTCGTCGAGTTCTTGTTTCATCGCACTGATCAACGGGTACTTCCCCGTCCCACACATTCCGCGGAAATCGTCCATGTCCACCGACCAGATCATGATGCCTCCGAATCCTTCCTCCTTTAGCCACGTCATCTGGAATGACAATCCCGAGAAATCTGAGTTTACGAGACATTAGATGAAGTGTAATTCAAGGGAGACAGCCCCGAGAATATTTGTAACATTATTGAACACCTCCAATAAAAATACTTAAGTTACGCTTATGGTCACATGGAATAAATATTCTACATGTTTAAAGTCAATCTGGATCTCTGTAGAACATCTGTCAATTCTCTGTAGAACATCTGAGTTGACAGAGAGAAATGTCCTTAAAAACTACAAACATTGCCTTGAATCTATACGTGTTGCTATATCTTCCAAAATTACTAAACTACTAAAATGCGGTATGATGATATTATACATTTTCCAAAAACCAAATACTCCTATTTTCAAACCCTTGAAATATGGGCAGTATATTCTCAATACTCAGTTTATTGTCAGTAAGATACAGTAAAACAAAAAATCCTTATTTTTATATAAGGGGTTGTCCAGGAGAAAGATATCATTTGAATTTTTGAATTTTGGTTCTGCCAATTCTTTCTGTGATGGGGAAGTGCATACAATAATTAGGTCGGAATGTCTGAGTTGCCAATATGACTATGTTATTTGCTTCTCTAGTGTTATAAGAATGGAAGTCCTGGTAATTTGTATGTCTAGATATGGTCATGAAGAGTAATACTTTATGTACAATAAGGCTAGGCAACGTCTTGATTCTCTTTAAATCTTTCCCTACTTGAGTCTCGGTACCCTAAACCATAGACACACCGTACAAATCTTTATTTAAAATTGTGGACATATCAAACATCACAAATAAGATTTTGCTTTTATAAAAGATTTTAGATTCTCAGATGCCATTATATAGGATTTTAACTGAACTATTTCAAGCAATAAATTGTTATACTAATATCTGACTATCCCTAGATTTATATACAGTAAACTTCCTGATAAGTGTAATTGTAATTACATAGGTTTTTAGAAAAATACATAATCGAAAGCACCCAATTTTCTATTCAGAATTGATTGACTTGGGAGTTCACATAACAGCCGAATGTGCTAGTATGTGCTTAATATCTTTATGGATTTGTATAGCACTATTCGCCATACCTTGGTTTTAAGAGATCTTTCGTCATCGAAGCCGACCCACTGGTCATCGCGGTAGGCGAACGGAACTTGCTGTTCGTTGTCCCACACTAGCGTCGTGTTCTCACCGTGCAAGAAATCACACACCTGGAAACAAAACATTTACAGAATACTTTTAGATTAGATTTGTTTGCGGGGGGGGGAGGCTGTAGCCCAGGTCCCGATAACTGGGTGTGAGGTCCTGTGCACGTCTTCCTTTTGGATTATTGCGCGCTCCAGTGCCTTTTATTGTCCACTTAAACAAGAAAAAAAACATTCCACCAACTAACCAACCAACCAACCAAACATTCGCCTCCGGCGAGCTCAACTAATTTGACAATTTTAGGGAATTTTGATGAGTCTACTTCGGAGGTTCCAAAGAGCCTTCTCCTCCTCGCTTCATGTGCATCACAATCAAATATGGTATGCAGGGTAGTTTCATTGCACTGCCCACATAGCTGTCAGCCAGACAAAATAGTTACAATAATACAATAATAGTTACAATAATGCAATATTACAGAAATGACTACACGAGCAACACTCCTTACATCTTACTTAGATATAACTAGGATATAAATTTAAAAAAGAGAGCAGGTTGCATAGCATACTATTATTTATATAGATAATTAACTTTAATATAAAACTGTTATTCTTTTGCTATACCCTCAGTATTTGAGTCCACATTAAATAAGTCATAACACACAATTATAAACCTTTCAAGGGTCAAGAATTAAGATTGCTCTGGGGGGAAAAGGTAAAATGAGTAAAATCGTAAATTTTTAAAATTTGAACGCTTTTATGTTGACTAAACCTCATAAAAACCATTGAAAGGGGTTTGAACAAACCGAGGAGATGAATAACAGTTGCATGGGTGTACAGACTAAATAATACAATTATTAACACTTGATGTTTACTTTACATTCTTATATCCCAAACCATCCTCGCTCCACTGCTTATATTTCATGGATACTATTGATCTTAGCTGATGTTTGTACACCATATGATTGTAAAGTTCATTGAACATTTTTTAAATTGAAATAAAATCTGTCAACAATTAAAACTCATAATATAAATTTTGACCATTCCCTTCTACCATTGATTATCTACTCAAAATTGCTTTTCCTTAAAAAAATAACCCAGGAAATCCGTTGAATCCGTCGAGTGATTAATTCAGAACCATTGGATGAAATACACAGTTTCCGGTGCGGTCCGGAAGTTGAGTCTAGAAAAAAAGCTAGACTCAACTTTCGTACCGCCAAGTCCATCCACCCATTGTTTTGACCGAAATTAAAATTACGTGTTTGTGTGTTTATTTATGTGGTTTTTAGGGTTTTCAGTGTTCAAATTCTTGGAGGTTTAAAAAACTGACATTTCCGAGGAGAACTAGAACTTTGACGTTCGTCTGATGAAGATCCCAAAAGTGGATTGAAACCGGTCGCCTTCCAAGCACTTGACGATATGGTAATTTAAAACAGTTATTCATCAGTGATTCAGAGGCTTAACTCGTACAAAAAGGAACTATTATCGGGTGCTCACCTCGTAGTAACTCATGAAGCCTGCCTCGCCCGTGTACTTGCCCGGGGTGCCGCCCCCGGAGGCGGGAGCGCCGATGTCGAACTTGGTGGGGTCTACGAGGCTGAAGGAGCGGCCGTAGGTGGGCATACCGATCATCAACTTCTCCCGTGGTGCTCCCTGCTTGACCCACTCCCGGGCACTGTAGTCCTGGGAACACCGGGCAGTTCAATCAATCAATATATACTTTATTCATTCATATGTATATAACATACAGGAATAGTGTCACTAACTTAATCTACATACTAATAATTAATGAAATGTTGTATATATACAAAAAAATTTACCATTCACACATGTTAACCTCATAAGCCACAACTTAATCACTGGGTAAAGATAAGTAAAGTTCGTGTAACCTGGCCAAGGTCTTGTCAGTTTTCAGGTCGCAATACTGCCTCTGATGTGACCTGTCGACTTGAGTTGCCGGGAAGGCTTAACGAGATTTTCGAAGCACGATGGCAGTCTGAATTTCAAAAGAGATGGATTTCACCGGGGAACCCGGATGTTTAGGGGGATAGGGCAGTACTTAACCCACTCATGACTGCCACTGGGTGAGATGAACACACAACTAGGGCGTATTTTAAGGCGAATATGAATGAATCAATGTAGAATGGGTGAGATTCCTTGTGTAGCATTGACTGAAAAAGACTGACTGACCTTTTAGCTAGGATAATGAACTAATAGCCCAACGAACAATGACTACTGGATCCACAAAATCTTCTCAGGATTTTGCTCACGATCGGTTTAACGAACTTTAGATCATGAAGCGACCACGATAAACAACACACACTTTTCGTCCTTTTGGTTGAGCAGGAACTACATACAGCAACCTCTGCTTCAATTGAAACTAACATATTAACTAAACAAATCCACTCTTCACAATACTTGTTTGTCAGCTGAGAAACATGTAACTTGTGAAGAGAGGATTTGATCGGTTATCTGAGGAACATAGCGGTCAGCCTATAGGCTACATTTTTATACTCCAGACTAGCTGTTCCCGCAAGCTTCGCCCCGCAAATAATTTATAAAAACTATGAAAGCTGTGTGTGCTGCGTACTGTGGTTAGCCTGTGGAACTACTACGAATCAAGATCAGCTTTTAGTATTTTTATTAGCTCAAACAAAAATTAATGTCCATAAGAAATACATGGGAACTTTGTCGGGATCTCTGGAGGAGCCCTAAGGTCAGATCAGGATGAAAAGTATTTAGTTTTCCTATTTTATGCCTGAAGAATCAGTGAACAAGATTTCAGATCCCTACCTGCATGGGAAGGTGGAGAATTAGTGATGAGTGAGTGAGTCAGTCAGTGAGTCCGCCAGGGGTTTGCTTTATATAGGTATATATGAGACCTCTAGATATATTAACCAAGTTGGTTTGTTTGCAAAATCATCCTCCGGTGAGGCTTCGATTTTTCACCCCAGAAGAGAAGTAGATGTATTATGCTCGCTGTGCAAAAAAGCACAAGAATGGATTTAGAAGGTTGAATAACCGTGCTAGTGAAGAGTTGTCTAACACAGCCAATACCATTTTCAGCAACGAGGTTAATAATATGTATAGGTATCGTCCCATGTAAAAAAACGTTAGCCTCCATGTCCGACCGTAATGTTTTACCCTCTGTC
The DNA here is from genome assembly GCA_963675035.1 of Allygus modestus. Taxonomy (NCBI): domain Eukaryota; kingdom Metazoa; phylum Arthropoda; class Insecta; order Hemiptera; family Cicadellidae; genus Allygus; species Allygus modestus. The sequence goes on from OY776111.1 coordinate 533,085,750, forward strand.
CCCTCTGCTTCCATGGCAACCAACAAGGTAAATGAAAATAGTGGTTTTATATTACCTTCCGTCACCAGTTCTGTTGTAATAGTTTTTTCACGACCAGGTTTCGATACTAAGTTGTATCATGACCACGTGGAAGTCGTCCGAGAATTGTCCAGTAGACGTTGTCAAAAGTTATTAAAAGAGAACAAATACACACACCACGAAGAACACACGCACTTGTTAACATTTAAAACACGAACAAATAAAATTTAATCAACGATTGGTCGGCGGCCACTATGTTCGTTTGTGCACGCGTTAACCGGTACCGGCGCGGGGAGGACACTCTTGTTGGGTTTGACTGTTCGTTGATTAAATTTTATTTTTTCGTGTTTTAAATGTTAACAATGTGCGTGTGTTCTTCGTGGTGTGTGTATTTGTTTTTTCGACAACATCTACTGGACAGCTTCATAGTCACAGCTTGATTCTCGGACGACTTCCACGTGATCATGATACAACTTTGTATCGAAACCTGGTCGTGAAAAAACTATTACAACAGAACTGGTGACGGAAAAGTAATATAAAACCACTATTTTCGTTTACCTTGTTGGTTGCCATGGAAGCAGAGGGGACAGAGGGCAAAAAATGACGGTCGGACATGCAGGCTACACTTTTTTACATTTGATGATACCTCTAGATATATTAACCTCGTTGCAGAAAATGGTATTAGTATCGAAACCTGGTCGTGAAAAACTATTACAACAGAACTGGTGACGGAAAGGTAATATAAAACCACTATTTTCATAAGTCTTACCAGTTTAGGGACAATTCTCAAATATCAACAAGGTAACCAAAATGTCCGCTCAGCAGACAAACATGTAAATTGTGATGAGAGGATTGCATGAGGGATTGCATGAGGATTGCATGAGGGGATTGCATGACTGGGTACATGAGGAAAATATCCGTCAGCTTATAGGCTATACTTTTGTACTCCAGATGAGACCTCAAGATATAATAAACGAGTTCGCACGCAGCACGCTGACGTGAGGGAAGTGAATTTCCACATAAAAACAATTAAAACTTAAAATTAGTGTAAAAACATACTTGTATTCCAATTTTTATTGAAATCTGAAAACATTGATTTTTTGGCTGTTCTGATGCTACTGGTTTCATTTACCTGCAAAACTGGGAATACAATTTTGCGCATTATAATGTTAGGAGAAGGTCCAGTCAGGCTTTAAAGTAGGCGTAAGGTTGCTGGGGATGATAAAAGTACTCTATCAAAGGAGTAGCAGGCTTTTCTAGTGTAAAACCCCCATAAGACAACGTACTGTGTTTAGTCGAAACACATTTTCTTTAATAACTCGGCAAATATTTATGCTAGAATGACGAGAGAGGGCTTAAAACTTTCGTCTCACTAATTCCCATCTTTTTATATGCATTGGGGCTTTTTAGACCCTTTTTGGGCCCAAAAACCCGAAAATTGGAAGATTAATCTCCCAAAAAGGGGTTTGGAGTTTTACGATTCTTTTGCCCAACGAACTTGTCCAACTGATTTCATAAAGGAACGTCCCTACCAAATTTGAAGTTAATCGGACAAAATATGCGACCGTTAGAGTGCAAACACACATATATATACAATTTTTAATGACCCCCCAAAACGTGTTCAGGGGGTCACATTAGGAACTTCTATGGTGGTCCCGGGCTTAAGTTTCACCGTGCGGGTCATGCTAATAGTTCACTTTCCATAGGAAATTCACTAATAAATAAGTTGGTTTGTTTGCAAAAACATTCTTCGGTGAGGCTTCACTTTTTCACCCGAGATGAGAAGTAGATGTATTACGCTCTTTGTGAAAAAAGCACAATGGACTTAGATGGTTGAGTACACACGTTACCAAAGACTTTTCTAAAACAGTTGCTACCGTTATACGCACAAATCCCCCTGGACACTTACAACAGTCAGTTTCTTCTGGTAAGCGGTGGCACTCTCCAAGGGGTAGAGGGGGGAGTTATGGCCGACCTGCCGTTCCCACTGGCCGTGGAAGTCATAAGTCATAACATTGATGAAGTCCAGATACTTGGCGATCTCTGGAACGTCGTAGCTGCGACATAGAATATAGAATATATATTTATTTTCATTTTTTACACAATATTACATTACATTGTAAGTTTATTCTTTAAAAGGAAAATATAGGTATCTGCAACCCTGAGGCGGGGTTACCATCACTTTATTTCACTTTATGCCATTAAATAAGAACATAATCTAAACTTAAAATTAAATTAACACTTTTTTCTTTGACTGTGAGTAACAGAAACAATATAATAGAAGTAAAATTAAAATATGAAATCAAAAGAAAAAATGTCATCATAAATCTACTTATTATTACAGGATTACATAGGTAGTTACACATTACAGCGGTATACAAATTTTGTTTTTGAAAAGAACAACAAATACAAATCAAAATTTAATTGACATGTACCCGAACCGTTACTTTGTCATTTAAACTTGTCTAGCACCAAAACAATAACTCTAAAAACTTTAAACTAAGCATTTGGTATCTAAAAATTATCTAGCACCAATAAAAAAATAACCCTAAACATTTTAAACTAAGCATTTTGTTTAAGATGTCTAAAATAAACAACATTACTTATTTTTAAATACAAAGACGTTTTAAACTGTTTTTAAATGTCCCAGCAAACAATTAAAAACTGTTGGTGCTCTGTATGAAAAAGAATAACTAAAACCAGTTCTGTAAGATTTTGGAATATAAAAGGTTAACCTAGGATGCATATTTTCTCTGTTATTTGTTTACGGAATATTTACACCACTGAGATAAAACACATTATAGATTTACATATATCTTTAAAGTAATATTTATAAACTTTCGCTAAAGATTACCTTTTTTGTAATAATAATTTCAAAAATTTCTTTTGAACTTGCTAAATTACAAAAGGTTGTGGAAATCCATTCTCCATTTTTGATTACGATTTCATTAACTCTAGATTTGTTTATTTAAATTTGTTATGTCAGCTTTTCAAAATGTTGTCTTATAAACTAAACAAAAATAATGATAAATATTTCTGAATTGCTGTTTCCTTTCTGTATGACTTCTGAGTATGGTTTTATAAAACGATTCAGTTTCAATAAGTAATTTAACTACAGAAACAAATCAAATTTCAGTTACAACTTGTTATTATCAAGGTATGTTGGTGGACATATGGAGGTGGAAAGGGGGGAAAACTGGCTGTCCCCCGAATAATTTTGAGAAAATAGTATTGTGATGTTTAAAAGGACATGATAAATTATGCTCACAAGCATTTTGCCCCCCCCCCCCCCAGTTGAAATACTCAAATTACCTACTGTCTTTAGATCACTGCATAGACCTATTGACCAAATACGACGAGAAATTTAAAATTTTTAAAAGAAAAATAAATAAAACTCAAACTATGTGCCCACCCAGCGGCAATGGCTTCAAAACTCGCCGGAACCGCGGCAGTCAGCAGTAGTCTTGGTTGTCCAGAACTCTTCGCTTCTCCTTCGAACGCCAAACGTAACTCCTTCAGCAGGTTAACATAACTCGCTCTGTCGTCTGCTCCTCTGTAAGCATAACAAGATTATTTAGCAAACATTTTATAAACAACAATGTAGTGTCACTGTACCTAAGCTCACTTTTTACCGTGTTAGCTTATAAAATAAAATGTTAAGTTGGTTAAACTAGAAAAATATTTGTTGGACACTCCCTTGGGTTTTTCAGGAACTATGTGGGAGTAAACTTTGAATGGTGTCAAATAAAACTGAACAGATGCTACATATACTTAAAATGAAAACAATACTAATGAAGAATGCAGTCAATCAAAATAGTAAAAGTTGAATTCACAATTAACTTTTTAAAATAAATAAATAAATTCGTTCATTAGTTTAATCAACTTGGAAAAACCTAAACTCCTTCAAATTACTGATTTTCAAATACAAAGCTATAATTTTGATCAAACAGTTAATTAATAGTATATTTTATTGTAAGTATTGAGAGTAGCCTTTTCCGGCGCATGATCAAAATTCACAGAGAGAATTTCAGGAAGAACAGAAAAAAAGGTTTTGGGATAATGATGAACGATTCCTTGCATCATACTGCGAAATAACACAAGAAACCCAATAATTCGTTTTGAACATATGTTTATTGGTCGTTTAATTAATTTCAGTACCTGGGGGCCGAGCGTTGCTCAGGGGAAGGGCAGTCAGTTTGATTAGATGACTTGGAGCATATATCACCACTTCCCCCTACTGATAATCAGATTTTTATAACTCATTTGCCTCTTTTCTACATTTTTTAAGTCACTCCAGTTGTTATTTATAGCTCTATGACCCTTTGATTTATTTTACTCCTCTATATATGTAATCTTCACTCAAATAATTTAATCTCTGCTCTCAGGAAACCACATGTTAATAATCATAAACAACATGAGTATTACTTTGACAGTTCCTTGGTTGATTATGAACAGCTGTTACAATTCTTTTGATTTGATTTGAAACTCCATAAGCCTAATGTTAATTTTGTTAACATTTCATTTGATTTTTTTACATTATTTGATTTTTCCTGGTGATGAGGCCTGTTTAGAACTTATTTTTATCCCAGAAATTAGTTATTTCAAACATTTGAAGGAAATCGTTGGAGCCGTTTTTGAGATCAGCGTCGCAAGCAAGCAAGCAAACATACAAGAAAACCTTACTCATATTAGAGTATAGGAATGTAGCTACTCCCCCGCAATATTTCGCGGGTATAATCCTTATAACAGCTATTTTTTTAAATTAAGAAAATGCGATTTTAAAACTCGGAATGTAACCAAAATAAAAGTGTAGATCACATATTTAGCTTCACCGTGACTTAGAATCTGAAGTTATATTTTAAATAAAAAAAAAAATCATCAAAATTGGTTAAGTATCTACTTTAGGAAGTGAGTGAAAAAAACAGGAATTTTATAAATAAATAGATAAGCTGACACCGTAAATGTACGGACACTTGCTGACAATGGGGGCACTTTTAAAAATTATCTTGAAACAGCTGTTTTCAGAATTGTATGTACACGTGAAAATCAGCCATTTTCCACATTGAGATGCAAAAGAAAAGAAAAAGTAATGCAGCAGCAGTAAGGTGCATTGAGAAGAAAAATATCAACCTCGTAAATACCACACCAGGGAAAATAGTTGAATATAATTCGCACCTCATGTTCACTATTAAAAATAGCAGAAGCCCTAGAACACTCACCTGGGGTACTCCCAATCGACGTCCAGACCGTTGAACTTGAAGTCCCTCAGGAACTCGATGGCTTCGTAGACGAACTGGTTCATCCTGAACACGTTGCTGGTCAGCTCCCTGAACGGAGACGAACCAAACGCCCAGCCTCCGATGGCCAAGAGGATCTGAGGATAACAAATGCTGTGATTGAAAATGAAATCGGGGAGAACATAATTGACAACCAACTAAGTGTGGGTTTGTTTCTATTAACAGGGTGGTCTCTTTCAATTCTCGGTTTTTACAGTTTTCCCCGATGTAGTTAGGCGCATTCTCGGCCGCACTGTAATTCCAGATCTTCTCAGCAGCTGTCCCACGAATGCACTATTATCGTAAAATATTGGTCAGGACGCGTCAAATACATGGTAAATTACAAAGTGGCCAGACAGCAGGGCGCGAGCGCGAAAAACATGATTTGTTCCATTGGTTGTTAATTTGGCAATGCCCAAGTCATAGGAGTTCTGTCAAGGCACTCTGTCTCCCTTTCCGTCAACCCCACACTGTACGCAGTCGTCTTGATTTATTTATACTATTAAATATTCTTTTTCGAAATAAAATACTTTTAATGTGTTTTGCTCGTAATTCCCGTGGTTTTCCCGTTTTATTCGATTTTCCGATTGGGTGGACAACCTGATTAAGAGGGGGCCAGTTCTCTGCTTCTACCTGCTTCACCCATAAGACCAATGTTAACTTTCCGTCCCACCTAACGGACCATCCGAACTCGATAATTAATGGTCCAAGATCTAAAATTTAGCTGGCGATTTCAGTGATAAAAATTTCGTATCACAAATAGTTCACTCATAACAAATTTTAAATATTGAATATTTAGGAATATTTTGGTCGATTATTATTTGAGAAATCGAAACTTTGTTCTCTGAAATCGCTATATATATATTTTTCTGTTTAAAATGAACCATGAATCAACGATATTAGTTAATCCATTGAGTAGGAACGGGTTTTGGAAGTTAACATTGGCCTAATGGGGGAAGCAGGTAGAAACGCGAAAACCTCCATGACTTGAGCGCCCTCTTAAGACACAATTTGTTCCCTATCTGAAATAAATTAAATGGGTTGGTCACCTTGAGGTCGGGGTTCTTCTCCCGCAGTGCCACCACCTGTCGGTATCTCTCTCCTTCGCTCTCCCCGTCCTTCTCCTTGTCCTCAGCTTCGGCCAATTTGTGATCCTTCAGAGCGGCGAAGGCGTAGATCACGTGGGTGCAGAGTGAAGGATCGATGTTCTCCGGGGTGAACTTTCCGGCGCCTGGGCGCTTCTTGGACCAGCTGGTCATGTAGCAGAACACCTGGGGCGGCCTCTCTGTAAACAATCAGCTGATTAGTATCGAATCAGCCGTTTCGTCAACAGCTGATATTGTTGAATTCGGGGTTGATCAAGGAGGTCTATTGTTAATCTATTGTTAATAATGGAAACAAAAAACTAAATTGCAAGCTGTTCGCCGCCATTTCGTGGCGAGGCTAAGAACTATTCGCTGAAATTGAATGAGACAACGAAATAAATGAATCTAATGATTATTTATGATATAAAAGTTATACTTGTATTTGTTAGGTAATTGTTTATCATATTTCATAGCAAGAATAGATACGCAAATCAAACAAACAATGAATTGGTTACGATTTTGATAATTCTTTCTTCATTAATTTGCACAAGTATATTCACTTAGGGGAACCAAACAACCCATTACTGCAGTTCAAAGAAGGATATATTTTTGTACCAGTGTACTAACCTAACAAAATCACCGACTTCCTTCAGTATTGTCAATAGAACTCTTGGGGTCAAAGCAACGAGCATAATAAATAATAGCAAACCACCAATACAAAAATAATCACTGAGATTTTGGTTAGATTATGTTAGGCTAAGCTAGGTTAGGATAGTTTACGATAGGTTAGGTTAGGATAGGATAGAATAAGTTAGGTTAGGTTACGCTAAGCTAGACCAGAACCTAACATAATTACAGGCTATTCAGAACTCAGGCTAGGCTAGGCCAGGTTAAGACAAGTTAAGTTAGTATAGGCTAGGTTAGGTTAGGCTAGGTTAGATTAAGAATTAGGTTAGGCTAGGTTAGGGTCAGCTCAGATTAGGTACTGGCCATATCCATTCATTAAGAAAACAAGTTGAAACTCTCTCGACCAAAGTCAAACTCTCTCTTTACCGAACCTCATTAAAAAAATAAGTTAGTGGTTACATCAAGTTACATTCAGTTAGTTCAGGTAAGAAAAAAAGTTCAAACACTCTATGGACCAAAGTTAACCTCTCTCTTACCAAACCTTCAATACAAAATGGTTAGTGGTGAGGTTAAGTTAGGTTTCTTAAAACGTCCATTCATTAAGAGGAAGCAAGTTAAAGCTAAATAAATCGTACCGTTCTTGTTGCTGACTCTCTGCACGGAGGTGGTCAAGGGTTTGACTCCCTTCACCTTGTTGATTAGTTCACTAACGGGGATCTTGATAGGGTCGGGTTTGGTGGCGGTCTCCACAATAACAGTGTTCGCCACCTTGCTCCAGTCTACGTCCTGGGCGTTCGGACCTCTCTTGATGCCTCGGAGCTCTTCCCTGTAGCGGAAAATACCAGTGAGTGAAAAGGCATCATTTCATAGCCTGGAAAAGGTCTGATAGTGTGATAGTGTTTCATAAAAATAGGTTTGCAACTTTGTGTATACATTTTTGATTTCTATAAATTTAGTGCATATGTGATGTACTGCATTTTTGATGAAGATTTATTTGCATACAAGCATTTTAGGAAAGTTGAAAAATAAATAGATTTAAGAAATTAGGTATTAAGCAGTGCAAGTCACAGTTCTGGGTCACGTAATATCATCGCACCGGGCAATATTTGATTTCTATTAAAAACCAAACTACAGAACCGGAAAAAAGAAATAGACCCATTCACGACCAAATATAATTTAGAGCTCTGTCCCACCAGTATTTAAATTCCTATGGTAATCTTATGGACAGTATTTATTGAACCGTTTGAGCTGAAATTTTGTAGGAATTTAACTATTACACTATAGATTGTTATAGAACTATTCATGATCAAAAATCCTTAAGGGCTCCGCCCACCTATTAAATTTACTTGTTAATCTTTTGGGTGTCTTATATTTATTGCTTCAGTTGGTAGGAAGAGAGCATCTATGCTAGATACAGAAATAAATATCTACTTACGACAACAAATTATTTAGGGCTTTTACCTTCTGCACTTGAAGGTTCCAATTATTCTTATGGACATCGGTATTTTTTACCCGTTTGAGTTCATATTTGACAGGAAGATAGTTGTTACACTGAAGGCAGTTGTAGACACGCTCAGGATCTAAACAATTCTTTGGGTGCCCTGGCATCCAAAGTTCCCATGGATTATTATTTTTAAAGTTTCCACAGCGTAAACTAACCTCATGGCACCGATCAGAGGGTATTTGACGTCGCCGCCGCACACCGCTCCAGAGAAGTCGTCCATGTCGACGGTCCAGACCATCGCTCCGCCGTAGCCGTTGGTCTTGATCCACGACATCTTGTGTCGGATGCTGCGCTCGTCGTCGAACCCGATCCACTGGTCGCCCATCAAGGCGTAGGGAACTTTCATCTCGTCATCCCAGATGTAAGTTGCACCGTTACGCAGCATCTCGCATATCTAAGGGGAGAATAGTAGTGAGGGATTGCCGGTTCTGGAGCAAATTGTACAAAATGGACATTCTAGACAAAACTAGCTGTCCCTTGTGATTCTTGTTGCTTTCAGAATATCATTTTGCCCCTGTAAAGGTGGTGGGTCGATACATCTAATACATAATTGGATTGGCACTTTTTATTTTTTGGGATTTTAGGTAATAATGATATTAGTTTGTAGTTTCATTTATCCTCTTTCCATTTTAGAGGATCGGACAATATTTAAAATTGAAATTGACTACACATTGGAATTTCAACATGTTGATTAAGCCTATGTTGATTTTTGAGATGAAAACCAAATTTTTAAGTAACTTAATTTCGTTTATGTCTTTTAGCAATTTCTTAAAAACTATTTCCATGGGCCAGTATAAGGATTGTGGGGTGAATAGAAAAACAACCCAAATAATTCGTGACTGCTTTTTCTGGGGATCTTGCTGAATTAGCTGGATTATGCCCGGACACACTTGGCTAGCTTAAGGGGTTGGTGCTAGCCCGACCGATATTGCAACCATACAGAACCGACCGATATAGCAATAACCATAGCAACCAAACACTGCGTCCTACAGTGCCAGATTGCTTTTTGTTAACTGGTTACCAAATTTGAGGCTGCTTTGAGTATTATTTTTTTATTCAATCACGAAAATTCTAGTAAATGCGAAAATGGCAGTTAAACGTTGTTTGTTTTTATTTTGGTCCTTTCATTTTTTTTTTAAATCCAAGACGTATTTACAGTAATTTGTATTTCCCGTTGTTTTGGAAAACTGAGGAAATTTATTCCCATACTATGTTTCACCGTCTCCTGTTGCTTATCGATTTGGCAAAATTGTACCACAAAAGCTTCCGATAGCTTTCACTCGGAGGCTTCACTCAATCCTAACGCCAAAGCTGCTTTAAATAGACTGTAGGTTAGCTTAGGTTAAGTTAGGTTTCAAGGTGTACCTCGTAGTAAGCCAAGAAGCCCGACTCCTTGGTGTACTCTCCCGCCTTGCCACCCCCGCTGGCCGGAGAGTTGACCTTGTAGTTGTTGGTGTTGCTGAGGGTAAAGGTCCTGCCGTAGGTGGGCATCCCGATGATCAGTTTGTCCTTCGGAGCTCCCAGTCGCACCCACATACTCGCAGCGTTGTCCACACTCAGCTGTTTACGCCATTCTGAACAGACCATCGAGACGTGAAAGAAAAGATTCGATTTGTATTGTCTTTAGAGTTTTTTTACTGGTTAAGGAATCCTACCTAGGAAATCTACCTAATGTTTAAGAGTCAGTGCAGACAATGACATTTAGCAAGACTTTAGCCAGCAGGGAAGGAGTTATAATAGCGGACAAGAGAGTTGCCAGTTGAGGGCGTGGTTTGTCGGGCTATCAACCAAGATCAGCCTATAGTAGACCTAGTAGACAGTTTTGGCATTGCCAAAACTTTACACTAGCTGATCGGAATAACATCCGAGTGATATTTTTCTATGGCAAAATGGCAACGGTGACAACTTACAACCATACTATTGGCTACAGCCCAACTGTCAACTCTCTTGTTCACTATCATAGAGAGTTGTGACTCTGCTGAATCATACAACTAGTTTGTCTCTTATGGTAAAAACCCTCCCTATCTTATTCCCCCGAGTAATGCTAACTCGATCCTTGTTTTAAGCGATTAAAAAATGTAATGAAAATGATTTGGTTTTTGAAGTTAAATTAAGAATAGTTTAATTCTACCTTAAGACACTGAGGGGAGGAGAGCCGTGTTATTAGTAAACGTTCTTCTTTCAAAATGTGTAATATACCGGAGGTCTACAGTACTTGGATTGACAATTAGAAATTTGGTTAACACTTTTTGTACCATTATTTCAATTGTTTTTTGTGTTTTGAGTGTGATATTTAGGTTTCCAGTTGTTAACACTGTTTTGAAAATGCTATATAAAAGGCATTGAAACCTGCTTTAAAAAGCGTGTTTGAATTTTTTATTTTATAAATTAATAGTATATTTTGCCTGGCAATATTCTAACTTTATGGATTTTATAGTTCTTTTTAAGAAATGGGGATAATTCAGAGTAGGAGAGAATGATAAAAATAAAAGTTTCAAATCGCATTGTATTTTTTTGTCCAAATTAAATGATTTAAATAAAATCAAATGATATCGTTTATCTCTAAAAAATTGGGATGGATTTTTTATTTGATTTTATGTTTTAAGAAGCCTTCTTGTACCACAAATTGTTTGTGTTTTTATGTTTGTCAAACATATTCATCAACGTAATACTTGAATCATATTGAACTGATACTTCTTAAGTAGTAGGCTAAAATCAAATAAATTGATTTTTAAAACTTGCCGATGACTTTATTAGGTAAACCTCATGTCATTAAGAGATAAATTTAAATATTGCCTATACAGCAATATCTGTTGTATAGGTTATTGCTTCAAAGTTTGTATGATTTTCTTTAAGTTTCTTAATTGTTATCACTAATTTGATCTTTGTCAACTGATTATTACCTGAGTCGCTGGAAGGAGCATACAGCGGGGCGTTGTGTCCTGTCTCGCGTTCCCACTTGCCGTGGAAATCATACGCCATCAAGTTGATGAAGTCCAGATAGCTGCAGGAATAAATTGAAATAAATAACCATCAGGAGTAAATTGTTGAAAACCAAAGATTTCTTTAGCAATGTGTTTGATGTTGCAACAACTAAATTTGGTGTAATCCTTGCTTATTTTGATTTGTGACCTTTTTTATAAAATGTTATTCACTGATCATAAAATCTGAAAATACTGAGAAATAAATTGGGCCTGAGGTCTTGAGCATAGTCTTGCTGTTATCAGTGAAAAACGTTGGTACTACAGCGTGGTATCTCTGTAACATTTTTGTTTGGTTTGAGTACTTAACTCAAACGTACATTAATAGTGAATTTCCTAAGGAAAAATGAACTATTAGCATGACCCTCACGATGAGACTTAAGCCCGGGACCACCATAGAAGTTCCTAACGTGACCCCTGAACACGTTTTGAGGGGTCTAAAAACTTTTTATATATATATATATATATATATATATGTGTGTGTGTGTGTGTGTGTGTATTTATATATATATTTATATACATGTGTTTGCACTCCAGCGGTCGAAATTTTGTCTGATTTACTTAAAATTTGGTAGATTCCTTTTTATAATCAGTTGGACAAGTTTGTGGGCAAAACAATCGGAAAACTCTAAACCCCTTTTTTGGGAATTTAAGTTTTCAAATTTTGAGATTTTGGGCCCAAAAAGGGTCAGAACAGACCCATATGTACACTTGTTGCACATTAACTTATTGTACGTAAAAAGCCAAAAATTTCAAGTCCCTCCCTCATCATTCTAGCACAAGTACTTACCGAGTTATTAAGGAAAATGTTAATTGTCAAAATACAGTACGTTGCCTTAAGAGGGTTTTACACTGGAAAAGGCTGTTTTTCATATCTTAAAATCGTTTTATCACCCCCCATACCCCTATACCAACTTTTTATCCCGACAATACCTCCTTCTAATTTTATAATGAACAACATTGGCATCCTATTAGTGAATTTAAATATAACCTGGAGCATCAAAATAGCCAAAAAATATAAAAAAGTAACCAGTATTGGTTTAAACCCTTTGTTTGAACTTTTTAAGGTTTTAATGCGGAAATTCACTTCCCTTACGTCAGCGTGCTGCGTGCGATCTCGTTTTATACTTAACTTCTTACTACTTTTAAAAGGCGCAGGATATTTATTTCCCAAGGCAGCTATAATTTGCCAACAAAACCAACATCAGTTTCATGTGTCCCAATTATGGAGTTTTTGGTAACAATTTTTTCCAAGAACTTTATTATTTGAAAGTTTTCCATTTAATATTGATAATGTTATGGTTTCTCTACCAGCAATTAATGTTTTTAACTTTTTCTTGTTCCTAGGTTATGTTGTTCATAACAAATTCTAAAAATAGAATTGGGGTAGCTTCTTCTACCTTTGCAAATTGTAGGAACAAGTCACCACAAGAACGTGTGGCTCACCATGACTGGAGGTTTTTTTTAATTGTATATGATTGACCGGTCGTTATGTGTGTGAGGGCTTTTCTTACAGTCCAAACTTTTCAGTTCTGCATTTTGGAAAAAGCTTGCTGGCTGATTGTTAAGTGTACGGGAGGTCTTATTATCAAAGGGCAGTGCAAGCCACCTGTTTTGGGGCTTTCAAGCCAACTGTCACAAAATATATTTAAACTCATCCGCCCGAAAAAAAACAACTGCTAGGTCTTGACCAAACTTTCTACTTCTGACGGAAGTTCCATTCCTTTCAGTTACCCTAAACAATTCCAGCTCTGGGAGGCATGCCCAGAGATTGTGCTGGAGGTTCCTAATCACTTAGTAAAAGTAATCAATAAAAATAATATTACTACTGAAACTAACAAAAAGATAAATACATTTGTCGCTACACACCTGGCGACCGCAGGCACGTCGTATCCTGCCTTGATATTGTCTGGCCCAACAGGAACGGCCGCCGTCAACAACAACCGTGGTTTCTTGATTTCCTGCGCTTCAGCTTCGAAAGCCTCTCTGAGCTCTGAAAACAACAAAATCGTCAATAAAGAATGAGATTATGACCTATTTGCTTATTTTAGAAAACACAAAACTTCAAGTACTAAAATCTGTCTAATATATTAAGGCGGTTTGAGGGAAAGCATTAGTATCCCCTCCTCTGGATCAGACCGTTGAATGATATCACAGATGTTTTTTTTTTAATCGAATCAGTGTAGGTGAAAGACAAACGAGTTTGCACGCAGCACGCTGACGTCAGGGAAGTGAATTTCCCCAATAAAAACTTTAAAAAATCAAATAACGGGTTTAAACAAAGATTTGTGACATTTATAGCAAAATGGAAAATGTTCAGTTTTTTTGGCTGTTCTGATGCACCTGGTTTTATTTCAATGCAGTATTGGGATGGCAATGTTGTGCATTATAAGCTTAGGAGGATGTGTCATCATGATGAAAAATCGGTATCAGGGTATTAGGAGTGATAAAACTACATCAAGATATGAAAACAGCCTTTTCCAATGTAAAATCCCCATAAGACAACGTACTGTGTTTACTCAATTTTCATTTTCTTTAATAACTTGATAAATATTAGTGCTAGAATGATGAGGGAGGGCATAAACCTTTCGCCTTTTAACGTTCTATAACCTTTTATCCATTAATCTTACATTTAGGGATTTTCTGACCCTTTTTGGGCCCAAAAACCCAAATTTCAACATTTAAAATCCACAAAAAAGTGGGTTGGAGTTTTCCGATTGTTTTGCCCAACGAACTTGTCTAATTGATTACAAAAAGGAATGTCCCTACCAAATTTGAAGTAAATCGGACAAAAAATGCGACCGCTAGAGTGCAAACACACACACACACACACACACATATATATATATATATATATAATTTTTAACGACCCCCCAAAACGTGTTCAGGGGGTCACGTTAGGAACTTCTATGGTGGTCCCGGGCTTAAGTTTCACCGTGCAGGTCATGCTAATAGTTCACTTTCCATAGGAAATTCACTAACAAGCTCAACAAAGGAGCGTCTAGCTATCGTCTGCTTAAGTTGTTTATAAACCACTGTAAACATGTTCATCAAACCACCAAACCTACAGAAAAATTCTTTGTTTAAAAAAACGGCACCGCGTCAGTCCTCAGTCACACCTGCGCATTCACTTGTGTACTAGTGTTGTTCTCGTTTGTGTGTTTGAAACTTTGGTTGTTTACTTGTGTTTAGTGTAGTTTTGTTTTACTGCTTTTACAGTTATCTGTTTTAGCTTTTTCAGTGTTTGTTCCAGCTTGCCTGGAGTGTTCCCTAATTTTATTATGTTCTGTGGATTCTTTCCACCTGAAGACGGGATTAGATTCCAGATCCAGAAACGTCGTGAAACTTTGTTTTTACTAATAAGTGATGGATAATGTCCGGCAAAATTCATTAAATAACTACAGAATAAATTATGTTATTCAAACATTTCTTTGATCTACGTTAGCTTATAATACCGTGGTTTCTCCATGGCATTGGTTGCCAGTTATAAACAACCTCAGATGCAAATAAAACTATATTTCCCCCTTCACTTTCAAGACCTAAACCCGACAACACTTACCTTTCAACAGCAAGACGTAGTTCTTCTTGTCGTCCGATCCCTTGGGGTACTCCCAATCGATGTCCAGACCGTCGAAGTTCCTCGCTCTCAGGAATGGAATGGCGGAGTAGATGAAGGTCTGACGAGCGTATCGGGAGGTTGACATATCCTTGAATTTCTGCGTCCCAAACGACCAACCGCCTGATAACAGAGAATAAAAAATGTAAATCAGCGACATGCTTTCAAAAAAATCCTCAATTTTTATAGCTGTTTGCCCTCCTAGGAAAATTAGGCTAGGTACCTAAAACAATATAGTAATGTATCGTTTTAAAGCACCAAAATAAAACTAGCGATTCCAGTAAGCAGAACTTTGGTACAGTATGACAAATAATTTCTTTATAAGCTTGATGCGTGTTGTTACAACTAAACAGGATAAATAAAATAGTCTTACAGCACTATAAAGTATATTTACACTTAAACTGCACTTACATAAAATACGGTAAAATATACACAAAAGATGTTACAAGGCGATCGATTTCAACCAGTTACACCGGTCATCATCAGGCCCAAACAACCCAGAATCCTGAAAAATATTCTCTGATTGGGCCTGGTGATGACCGGTGTAACTGGTTGAAATCGATCCCCTTGTAACATCTTTTGTGTATATTTTACCGTCTTGTATGTAAGTACAGTGTAAGTGTAAAGATACTTTATAGTGTTGTAAGACTATTTTATTTAGCCTGTTTAGTATGACAAACTAAACAATTGTTCAATACAATTTAATATTCTGTTACACATTTTGTCATGCGAAATTTGTATCACTGCACTGAATTCCTTGGTATTTTTTAAGGTTCTTTAAGATTATATATATTTTAATGAATTTATATGATCAGTTGAGGAAGAAGGGAATTGAACATCGACTTTGGTCCAAGGGAGAATCAGGTAGAACCGCAACATCCTGGACTGTATCCTTTTCCCTTTATCCTCTTACCTATGGCCAGCAGTGTCTTCAGTTTGGGGTTGGCCTTTTTCAGGTTACTGATCTTGTCGTACAGCCCGACCTTGCCGTCCTTAGTTTCATCGTTACTCTCGAAGCTCGACAGTTTCCCCTTCTTGAGCCAACCGAAGGCGAAGATGACGTGGGTGCAGAGGTCGGGGTCGATGTCTTCGGGGATGAACTTGCCGATCTTGGTACGATACTGTGACCAGTTGGTGTAGTAACACACAATCTGCAACACGGAGGGTAGAAGAAGTTAGTTAGGTTGGGTTAGGTTAGGTTAGGTTAAGTTAAGTTAGGTTAGGTTAGTTTAGGTTAGGATAGTTCATCGACATATAACACGTTGATGATCTAACATAAACAGCCATCAAATGTTAGATTCATATTTTTTTATATATATATTTTTACAGAAACCTCAACTGCCCGTCACCATAGGCTTTTGACCTGTGCGGTGAACTAAAGACACCGAGGTGCTGTAACGGCTTTAGTCACATGGGCAAGTCAGAGGTGACCGCTCATGATCTTACAGGAGTCGGCCGAGACCAGGATCGAACCGGCAATTACTGACTTGCTAGTCTGGCGCTTTACCTTTGAGCTACTGCTTCCGGCAAAAAGACGGCAAACGGATGAACTTCAAAGGGTTGTTAAAGGCCTAATTTTTTTGGTGATTGAGAGATATTAACGAGCTATTAGTATATCGCATTGACTGCATCTATTTAACCCTGACTACATACGACTGCATGGAATGTATCCGCAACCAGAAAAGCAAGGGGTGAGTTGTCACAGTTCACGTTTTGGACAGTACTGATAAAATGAAATTTTTAAGGCAAACATGCTAACCAATATAAGGAGTTTCATAATTTCTAGTCTGCCTATACCACTATGCCAAATACAAACCAAATAAAGCTAATAACAATTGTTCTAATACCATATTATTAATATGTATTTGCTCGTAAAAATCTTCGTGTTAAAAATAATAATCAAGAAATATCGTTGAATTTTTGTTGTGGTTCGTTTCCTTGCTGTTTAAAAACAATTGGAATATTTGCTCCAAAACCAGTAAATAATCTTAGAATTTCATACAAAAATATGTGATTCTGAAAATTGTTGTATGACAGTTAGTCTAGTCAGTAGCCCCAAATGTAAGATCATAAATGTAAAAAATATAAAAAAGGAGTTACAAAATAGCCTTACAAATTATTGATTCTTGAGTCAAGAGTGTCGGTTAATACTCACATGCTAAAATCTACTATAGAATTTACTTTTTCTTATTTATTTCTCCACCAAAATACCTTCTCTAACCCAAATTAGTAATTACAAACGTAAAATACTGTAGGAACTTCCTTTCAACGAAGCTGCCGTGCGTATGTGTGTCAAGGAAGCAGTGAGCTCTAAGTAATCTGGAGATACTACTAACATGCTATTTTTGATGAAAAAGCGTGCCGTGGAAATCAGCTGGAAGCACAATATTTCCCATCTACAGTACCAACATAACACAACGAACACCATGTATAAGCATATGCCAGCTACCATGTTCGTATTGTAATGTTGGTACTGTAGAGGGGAAAAATGCTGCCGATGGCACGAAAATCCAAGGAAGTTGCAAACTTGTTTCGTAATTTTGCAGTCAGGTGTTACAAAGCATCGTATGTTGACACTATTGAAAACCAAAGAGTCTTGCCAACCTATCACAAGAGAAGGTAAGTGGAACCGATCCCAGATCGTTCATAAACGCTGCGGAACACCCTTAGACCTTGGGAGACAGGATTGTGACTGTATCAAACCTTGAAGGTAAAGTTAGAGTGTGGAGAGAGCGCCGTCAAACAAATGAAATGTCAAGTAGTATTCATGAGGGCCTTGCTGAAGAGCGTTCGTTGATCGAGTGTTGTACAATCTAGAACGCTTATTACGACGACACACAAAAAGTCATTGTTAATAAGTTGTAATTGGTTAGAACGCAAATGTTGGCCAGATTTAAAGATTGGGAGAAAAAGTGGTCGAAAGAAGGAACACGGAAGATTCTCAGGCTAACCTCATTCTCCGGGTGGCCGACATTTAGATAGAAAGTAAACCATCATTAGCTCATCTCCGATTTGAAAGCTCCCCATCGCGTCAATTACACATTACAAGCGTTTCATAACAGATTAATCAATGGACGGAAACGTGCTATTGTACCGGACACGTTGTTTATACGGGGTCCATTGTCGGACGACAATGGGAACGGCGGAACAAGGCGCGAAACAGCTGATTGAGAACAGCTGTGAGAAGTGAGGTTATGAAACAGCTGGTGCAGACACAGACGCCACGGCCCACTTGATATAATGTTTGGGCTGTTATATGACTATAATGACAGCGATGGAGCCGACGCCGCTGCACTGCCGCTAGCAAAGGGAAGACGATTTATAAAAGGAAAGTGAGCTTTTCACACGCCAGTGAGTTTGCAGTAAGAAATCCGTGATGAAATATTGCTTTAAATTATGTGGATTAGGAGCTATACACTCGTGCTCGGCGAAAATTATAACTCAAAATTACGATTCTTTGCAGAAATGACGGGGTAAGACTTTATACTCTTTACAACGTTATAATTTTGAGCTTTCACGGGTGTTAAATTTGATATCTAGTGGTTTTACTGCGAGTACTCCAAATTACTAGTTGTTAAAGGGTCTTACAACCACTGTGTATAATGTGTTGTGAAATCTAACTCAAAATGTTGATTACAAAGGTTGTTTTAGTAAATTAGTTCGCGAGGTTTTGCGTTACGTAAGATTTGTGAATATTGGCGAGCTAGAAGATTTTTAACGATGATGATTTACTGTGGTGGGAACTAAAGATTTGTATAATGAAAGAAATTAAATATGGAACCCAAAAATCAAAGACTTTTAAATATATTCCTTTTAATTTTTAGTTTTTCTTTAATTTACAGTTTGTTTTAACTCGTAAGGTGCATGTTCAACCCTAACAGAAAATAAAGTAATAAAAACCCCAAACAAATATAATGTAAAATTGACTATCCACTTATCTATCTTTTTCTGGTAGATTTAAGTTTACCGTCCATTAGTTATTCCTTTTTAAATTTCCCCTAAAGTAATTGTTCTCAAGATGGTGTGCCGATCGAAAAGTATAAATACCCCTACTAGAAATGTAAACGAACAAGTAAAGACCACTTTATAGCTCAATTAGTGCTGTGTCCACCCAAGGCCTTGGTTGCATTCATATTAATATTTTATGCTACGATGTAAAGCCGCGTTTACTCCAGAGTTAGTAATAGAATGTTATCAACTTTTTTAGCAACACGGGTTGACAAAAGTTATGAACCAAAATTTTAAATGGCATTTCCTTTTGCGACTTTATTTTGTTATCAACGTTGTTCTACGTTCTGAATTCCCGCCTAGTTTAGTCGCTGCGATGTCAAGTGACGAGGAACTCTTGCTGCAGCCACCTGTGATAGCGAAACAGGGTAAAAAGATTAGATTCTGCATTAAACCTTTTCTAAAAGCAAGAGTAGTTCACAAAACAAGTGTTCACGGTAAAGGTCAATCGGCTTTCCGACTGACCCCTGACCCCTGCTCCCCTCTACCTCGCTTTTACGTTGTCCATTCGGACAAAACACAAGCCTAAAAAGGCCTGGATATAAATAAACAAAAGCCAGGAAGATGTACAGAAATCACCTGTCAACTCACCTAGCTTAACCCTCCTGCGGCAGCGTGGAGGGGGAATGTTACCCACATCAAAAATGCTTAGAACATTTGTTGCTCACAAATGTTACTGGAGATTAAAGACGAGCGTTATAATTTACTTTAGTTAAAAATTAATATTTGTCATTAGTTATATTTGTACCCATTGGCCTTTAGAAAATACTGGGCTGTTTTCCCCCCTCGTAAGTGTGTGTATGTGTGTGTGTGTGTGTGTGTGTGTGTGTGTGTGTGTGTGTGTGTGTGTGTTGATCAAACCCCTATTTTTAGGACCTTCAAGTACTTTTCAACATTGATCAGAGGACATTTCCACTAGTAGGGACCTACCTTGTACCCGCTACTGTCATCTTTGGACGACACTGCTGAGGTGCTGGACTTCCTCGTAAGCAGGGCGGGACTCACCCTGTCTCTCGTCCTGACCTTGAACCTGTTGACGCTCGCCGACGTCTCTTGGTCACCCTTCAACTTGTTCGCTGCGCTCGCCGCCGCGCTCGTCGGCCGCCTCAGTCTTCTTCTGACGGCTGGAACAATTACAATTAACTATTAAGAGAGTGCTTATTTATTTGTTTGTTGGTAAACCATAAGAGATGTTTACATTAAAACTAGGCTCCAACGATCCTTTTTACGTTTCTACCTGCTTCCCCCATAAGGCTAATGTTAGCTTTCAAAGTTCGTCCCTCCTCAACGGATTACCTTATATAGTTTATTTATGGCTAGTATTAAACAGCAAACAAAATACCTAACGGTTTCAGTTAGCAGAAATATCACAAATTGTTCAACCTTTAAAAAAATCGCAAATATTGAACATTTTTGAATTTTTTTAACGATTATTATTAGTGGTATAAAAACTGTGCTCACTGAAATTGCTGTATTTTATTGCACTAAAATGAGCCACAAATCAACAATCTTGGATAATCCGTTGAGGGGGAACGTGATTTCAAAGTAAACATTGGTCTTAAGGGAAAAGGCAGAAGCAGAAGACTAGAGCCGCCTCTTAGAAATGTAAAGAAAATAATTTGAATAGAGATGAAATCAAAATATTGGGGGTTGCTTCAACATTGCTGTTCCTTCTTTCGAAATTCTTATTTTGTCTTTACATAATGTTGAACAGTACCAAATTCTTTTGATGATCTCGTAATTTCAAAACCTTCAACCATATGTCGTAAACGGTCGTCTATTGATCCTTATCTTGTTTCTACTGAGGGTCTGTATAGTCACTTCAGTCAAGAAGTACTGTAATACGGTAAGAATAAATGACAAATATTATAGTAGGACCCATCTAATCTGTCACCAACGGGACTGAGGGCATGGCCGGAACACGAAATAGGTCGGATTATCAGAGGGACACATTTAATGAAAATGTGATAAATATGTAATATAAACTGAAAATATTGTCCAGTTTTACAAATTTAATATTACTATAAATTATGAACGAAGTATACTGTGATGTAAGTCTACTAATTTGTATTGTCAATGATGAGTCATCGACAGAAAACCTGAACGGAACAGCGCACCAGAAACAATAACAATAACATTAACAAACACCGAACGACATGGTCGGACTAGGTGAGGAGGTGGTTCATCCGAGGCCGGATTAGCGTGGTTGTACTGTAGTTTTCGATTAAACCAATCAGGCCATAAATTAAATTAAAATACACTTTAAAGTGTAGCAAGTTTGCAATTTAATTTAATGATTTAAAACTGAAATCAATTGAACGAGCGAGAAATGGGTTCAACTAGATTTATTACCGTCAACGGATATTCAAGTGGGAAATTCTAAAATAGGTTTGGTATTGGGAATTATTAATAATAATAAAAACTAAGCTCAGTATTATAGTACGAAAAGAATGAACAAATCAACTAACACAAGTCCCATAGATTTTCCTTAAATGAGGTTTATTCTATTGGACATCTTAATAGTGTTCGTTGAAAGTTTGTTAACAATTTTCTACGTCTGTTGTCCACAGCAATAACTATAGATTCATACGGGAAGTACATAAATTTTTACAATACTACACATGCTTTATTGATTGCTTAACAACAACTTATTCAAATTTGTCTTAAAAACTAGAATTAAAACGTGAGAAACTTTATGGTTTTTGAAAATTTGAGGCAGTTTAATATCTCGATTCTAGTCCTGCAGACGGGCAATGCATATTCTAATCAAAATTCGATTGAATTAAGAACTTAACAAATTGGGATTACTAATTAAAAACTACATTGACCATTCAATGTTGTGTGGATGCTAATTTACAAAACGTTCAATTATCACATTACAATTTTAAATTAAGTTAAATATAAATGTAATAACGTTGAAATTGAGATCAAACCTAGGAAGGTAATTAAAACAAGGAAGCAGTCTTTAGTTATGTAAAATACACACATTGTTCTTTGTTATGTAAACAATACAAATGGTCTCTGCATAAATTAGTTTAAATGAGAACTAATTAATATCCCTACAGGTTTTACGTCCTTGTCAGCTAAGCGTGAAATTGTGTAGGAATATCAGACAAATGTTTTCCTTCCTGGTTACCTAGCGCCTTGAATAAATGGTTACAGTAGGCTATATTCAAATAAACAATAACATTAAGTTTAATTAGACTAACGTTCCTTCAGATCAGAGGTTATTGGTATTTAAAATAGATTATACATCACGATAAGAGTCTAATTTATCCGTAACTGCAATTTTACTAGCAAAAGGAATCCTTTTCACAAACAACAGCCAGTTATAAATGAATATAGAATAAACAAAAAATGATTGTAATAGTTTAATGCTGAGCAAAAAATTAAATAATTAAATAATGATTATTTAAAACGTATCTTAATTTTTTTGAAACCAAATATGCATGATTATATTCGCATCATTTATTTTTGGATTAACATATACACATTAATCACATATTCCGTATGTTAATTAGAATGGGTTGACAAATTTAGTAACATTGTAAGTTCGCCCTGGTCAGAGACACCCTAAAAATATTTTTCATAAAAATATAAACTTAAAATTAAATGTTTCTTAGTGAAATTTTAGAACGTAGGCAAACATCTGAGAAAAGGTTTAAAATTTTGCGAAAATATTTTGGTATAATATAAGCTTTAATCTTCTATTTTTAAAGATGAAAACCTTTTTCAAAACGTTTTGACCCATTATATAAGCCATATAGCACGAACACTTTCTTTATGCGTTCTTGTTAATGTCCTGTGTCATGTAGTCAATTCCAAGTTCTGATTGTAATTGCGATTAAATGTTTTGGATGTACTAATAAGAATGAACTGCAATTCTTAGCACTTTGTTATGAACAATTTAAATTTTGGAAAGGCTACTTAGGAAAGATTTTCTATTCCAAAACCTAATGTAAATATATCCAACGCACCATCGACATGAATTTAGCTAATCATACATATTGTACGTTGGATAGCGGAGGTTATGTTGTCAATTTTGAGGTTATGTCTGCTCGATTAGCTGCTAATGGCGGGAAAGTTGACATGTCAATATTATCAGCTGATCACAGATTGTAGACCGGTGGAGAAAACATCTGTAGGCCTAAGCGATCACTTTCTACGGCCAAATTGCTCTAGTGACGTCATTTTAGAGTAATACGGCGGGAAGAAATTCTACGCCAACACGGTCTGTCTGGCGTTGTCAAAGTGTTCAAGGGAAAGTGTACAGGTAGAAAACGTCATTTAAGTTGACGCCTCTGGACCAATACTAAATAGCTGTTTTGGGACAAAACACAGTAGGTATGCTGCAAAGTCGTCATCCTAATTTATTCCTATTTATCCTAATTTAATGTTGTGTCACGCTGAGATCTTAGGAACTACTGGACCATTTTGTATGATTGAGCTATCTATGGAAAAGTCTCGATGCGTAGGTTTGCAGGAAATCATTAAATGTTACATTGCCTCAGGACTACGCCCCAGACCTTCAAAGTTGCAATGTTAATCTTATGGACGAACGGTAACCATTTAAATTGAGAATTAGACAGCTGTCGAAGGTGAACAAATATGAACAGAAGCAAAATCATCGGTGTTAAACTACCTTCTGGGATGGCATCACAATTTAAAGAACAGTACCGTATTTGCCCGATTCGAGCAGCTGGATTTGCTAGTCCTATACTCTAATATGAGTAAGGTTTACTTGCTTGCTTGCTTGCTTGTGACACGGATATCAAAAACGGCTCCAACGATTTCCTTCAAATGTTCGAAATAACTAATTTCTGGGATAAAAATAAGTTCTAGACAGGCCTTATCCCCAGGAAAAATCAAATAATGTAAAAAACTAAAATGAAAAGTTAAAAAAATTAACATTGGGCTTATGGAGTTTCAAATCAAAACAAAAGAATTGTAACAGCTGTTCATAATCAACCAGGGAACTGTCAAAGTAATACTCATGTTGTTTATGATTAATAACATGTGGTTTCCTGAGAGCAGAGATTAAAATATTTGAGTTAAGATTATATATATAGAGTAGTAAAATAAATCAAAGGGACATTGAGCTATAAATAACAACTGGAGGGACCTTAAAAATGTAGAAAAGAGGCAACTGAATAATACAAATCTGATTATCAGTAGGGGGAAGTGGTGAAATATTACTCCGAGTCATCTAAACAAACTGACTGGCCTTCCCCCGAGCAAAGCTTGGCCCCCCAGGTACTTACAATAAATCCATAATTGTTACCGTAATATTTGGTATGAGGAGGTTACGGAACCTCTTCCAAACACCTATCAGTCCCCAATACAAATTATACCAACAGATTAGGCCATATGACGTAGAGCTATGTTAGGCCGATATAGAAACGCAGAAGAGTTAGTTGTACGAGTAATTTATTCATCAGTTTAATCTAACATCCTTAAGCTGAGAGTTTTCCGAGACTGGCTTAAATGGATTATATTTAATTCCTTATTTTGAACAAATTAAGGCATGTAGGAGGGTTGCAAAGCGTGAGTAGTAAAAAAGAATATTCAAGTAGTTCATGATTTTAGCCTAATTAATTGAAGTCACTTCTGAATAAAATTCTAGAAATCCTCTATTGCGGCTTAGTTACACTGCTATTTGTATAGTCGCTTGGAATGAAACGGCATTGAGAAAGGGAAATTAGACATGTTTGAAAAGAAAACACTAAACTTTAGGTTTGATTGAGATTCTTCCCAATAGACATCTTGCATTTTTTGCAGGTGTAAATTCAATTCAGTTTGACAGTTATTACGGGAAGTTAAAAATGGTTAAAAAATTGAAAAGTATCAAACTAAAATTTAGTGTTAAGTAATAGTACTGTTGTGTGTGTGTAAAGTTACAAATTCATTTCCTGCGGTTATATAATACACTCGGTGACTCTCAATTATAGAGTGCTTCGACCCCTCCCTCTGCCACCCCTAATTTCCTCTGATTGGTAGGTTTCACCTGTCCCAGGGCATGGCCTCTACAAGGATATCCTATGTTGTATCTGACTATACGAAACTGTTAGCGTTG
This sequence comes from Allygus modestus, assembly GCA_963675035.1. Lineage (NCBI taxonomy): Eukaryota > Metazoa > Arthropoda > Insecta > Hemiptera > Cicadellidae > Allygus > Allygus modestus. The sequence goes on from OY776111.1 coordinate 533,110,938, forward strand.
TCAAGACATCTGAAAGGATTTCGGTTGATGAAAACGTTAAAAACATCTAAATTCACATCGAACTGTCTTAAACGCTCCTCCAAAGTATTATTTAAATAAAACTTTGATTATTTGCTAAAATGTTAAGCATTTAAAAGTATTATCACACATATTTGGGGTTATTTTATCCACTAGGAATATCTCTCTACCAAATTATACTATTAGGCTCTGCCCTAGTAACAGTAAAAGTATGAGTGTTATCGTTTAAAGGGATTCTATTTGGTTTATTGATTACCTTAACATGTTTTTATGGGATTCAATAAATATTCCGGACAATTAACTGGCTTTTGAATGACGCATTAGCCCCTAAATTACTAGATGTATTTTTGCTCGAAACTCCTTCAAATCCGAATGCATTACAATGTAAAACCTACGAGGGATAAAACAACAGAAAACTTAAACTTAATACAAACAGTTATACCATTGTATTGTTAAGAGTTTTATACTAATGGAAAGGTTAAAACGAATCACATAAAATATTCCTATTTCATTACATTTTCGTCCAGATTTCAATGGTAAGTAACATGTTCATAAATAAATATATCATTTTTGGACTCCCCACATTGATGAACGCATTTACAATATGAACAACAAAACTAATTTGAAATTTCCACTGCCTTACTTGCTTTAACGTTATCGTTCCATCTGATAAACTAATGACTGTTAAATGAATGACACACAATTGTTGCATATCCTATTAATATTGTTAATGTGAAAGTTTGGATGTAGTATGGATATTTGGGGTTCCATCACGGATAAACTACTGGACCGATTAAGGTTAAGTTTGGCATGAACATAGCTTACATATCACATTAACATATATAACTGATAATGACCGCATCCAACCTTAGGGCTCCTCCGACGGGCACAAGTTCTAATGCTAATCTTATGGGAGGATAACATTTATAAAATTACCACCTATAGTTGTTTGTCAGTTAGGGCAAAAGAAGTCATATTATTGTACAACTACACAAAGATTTGATAGTGCTAGTTAGGTTAATATTTTTAATGTGTTTGTATTTGTGCGAGCGAAGCTGCGTGTAACAGCTAGTTATACATATATTGAAAGCTACATACAGGAAAGTACTTACTCTGTGCACTGTGTGTAGTTTGGACGATTACCGCCAGAGCGAGCGCGAGGAGCAGCACATGCTGCACTCTCGTGAGTGACATCTGAAACAACAACAGCTGTTGTAAATGAAGAACGTCATTGTTTCTTATTTGCAACTGGTAAATAGACATAAATGCGCGTTTACTCCGGTAAAATTATAATTTTGGTGGTGTCAACGGTGTAAACGCGTCTTGAGCGTTTTATACAATGTGGTACTTGATACAAAAAAAGATACCCGTCTTGTTCCTGAACCAAATGCCAACCGGGCGAGTCCAAGCTTACTGGCCACAAGGAATTGTCCGAAGGTCATGTCGACCTTGGAAAGATCAATTCCCACAGTGATTCGATGTTGGACGGTTGCCAAAATGAAATCACTTTACCAAACTTCGATTGGCCTTCGTGGATTATCAATTATTAATTGACAGCGTTTCCGGTAGTTATCGTCTACTGTAAGGGTGACGTGACTAAGGGGTTTATACACCGTGGTAAACATTAAAGACTGCTACTGGAATAACACGTTTTACACCAAGTTAGTAGGCGCTTGTGGTTGTGGATGTTAGTGGACGTTTTGGGAGTTATAATGATTCCAAGTCATTCGTCTAGATCTCTTCTAAACATGTACCGAGGAGACTGAGCCATACTCGGTGATATTTGATTAATTTCGTGTGTGAAAAAGATGGACACTCTAAATGCAATCTTTATTCAATCGTTGTAGTCACTGTTTTCAAGGAATTATTTAATGATAGCACAAGGTCAAAGTAACACACTTTACCTTATGTGTTACTTTGACAGTTCACTGATTAATTTATTTACAGCCGGTATGATTCTTAAAGTTATGAAAATTATTTGGTTTTCATTTTAAATTCTATAAGCCCAATGTTAATATTTTATATTTTAAAATGAAATTGTAAACTAAATCAAAAATTTTCGGGGGTTGAGGTTTTTACCAATCGATTTTTTAGGTCCAAAAGCCCCTAATTCCAACATTTTAAAAAACTCGTTCCGCTAGATTCTGAGATAAATTTTGTAAAACAAGCAAACAATCAGACAATGATTGTATTAAAATGTAAGGAAAACATATTAAATGGTTTCACCGTAAATATCCGTTGATATTTTTGAACCCAATCGTTCAAAAATAATTCAACTTTTTACCACAAATCTACACCGCCACTCCTGACAGCGAAAATAAATGATACATATTACTGGAGAAAATGAAAAATCGATTTCTTAATCAGAAAGTGAACTGATTTGATCCGAATGCCAATCATAGACGTCTATAGGTCAAAGTGACATGCGCTGTCAAACAGCTGATCAGCTGATCGGCTGACCAACTGTTGCTAGACGGTTTCACCGCGCCACCGCGCATGCGTGATTGATACCGCTTCCACTTCCGGTGGAGAAAGTCACAGGTGGCGCTCGGCGGCGGATCCACCAATTACTGCAGTTCAAAGTAGCTGAAGTAACCTAATAGTTGTTATAACCAAGGAGGTTCATGGGGAATACTGGAGAAAACAATAGTCCTGGCGAAAAAGTGAGTCGGCGATTTTGTCAGATTGGTACATTGGTGATGAAAATGTCTCTGCAATATTGGGTTGTTAGATTATTCTCAGTAAATCTGTTCATGCAAATAACTAAACATAAAATAAATCAAAATGTGAAACAAATAACTATACCTTCTTAGTTACCTCTGTGCGGTAATGATATCTTTTGTCTATGGCTTCGCTGTTTAGTAAGGAATACACTAGTTGAGTGAAAATGATCACAAGAATAAAGCATACAGAGTACTGACATGGATAACGAGTCTGACTTTGTAGGTACTGCCACTTGAAGTTTGAGTTGACGTGTCTAGAGCTAAACTGACATTGAGAGTAGCGCTGCTAAGCCAACTATTGGATTGTCTTGCCTTCCTTGTTATCAATGGCTTCATAAAACTATGAACACGAGATGTCCGCTCGTTTTTTACGTTTTTACACAATATCCACTCAACAGCACAACGTATTTTTCCATTCCTTAAAATTACCTTTATCAAGATGTTCTTTCACAACATACATTTATCATTTCGATTTCCACACGTGATTCGACAACTGTGGATCTTCAATCGGTGCAGGAATAACCAAAGGTCAGTTTCGTGTAAGGTTAATGGCTTCGCAAAACAGCTGATTCGACGAGGGAAATCAGCTGATATCGGTGTCCAGCTGTTAAACTCCCGCCAAAGGTGAGCCGGCGAGCAGGCCAAATGCTGAGGCCGTGGTGACATTTGCTGCGATCTGCTCTTAACAATTTTACGGTTAGGTGTAGAAACTGGTTGCGGTTGTGTCGTTTTGACTCTGCGGGAGACGTTACACTTTGACAGGTTCAGAAATTGCTGAAAAGACCACTGAGAAAGTGTCTTGGGACCTTTACCCCCCACTACAAAACATACAACCAACAGGAATAAAAAATACTAGTTCGCACGCAGCACTATGAAGTGAGGAAAGAGAATTTCCACTTTACAACTTTCAAAAATTAAATACAATGTTGAAACATATGTACTTATCCCAATTTTGTTTAAAAATTCATAAATCCTAATTTTTGGCTGTTTTGATTCTCCTGGTTCTATTTACCTACAATGGTGGTGTAGCAATATTATGAATTATTAAGTTAGAAGGAGACCAGAACGTAGTGTGAAAAATGAAATCATAGATTACAAATTAGTCTGGAATATAGTATAGGAATCAACATTACACATTTCAGTAAATTATGAATGAAACGTCCGGTACTGTAATTTACGAGGCTCCACCGTTGTTGATATGAGTTTAGTCTGTCGTCAGCATAGGTTGGATGAAACTCATGGAATGGGTGTATTCCTCTGAGCAGCATGATTTAAAACCCTTTTACCGACCTTTGTTGTATGCGTGATTACCGCAAACATTCTAAGGTTTAACTGTTACTGGGCACACATAAACTCCCAAACTGTAAACCTATTTCGCTTATTTATACTGTATCAAAAGTCATAGAAAAACAATGCTTATAAACCTATTAGAACATATATTCTCAAAGGCAGCATGTATTCGTTAGAGTTATATTGACTGTTACTGCCTTAGCGGATTTATTTGATCATATAGTAGATAACGTTGAAGCCGAAATCCACACAACAGCAGTAGATGTCGTCTTAAATTTTAGGAATGCATTTTATTGCTTCCCATACATTAATATTGGATAATTTAATTTTTAGGGTTCACGTTGCAGCTATTAAATGGCTCTCCTTATACGTAAGTTAACGTGGCCCAGCTGTGGAAATGAAAGGAAATGTTAGAGTTAGCAGTACTGGCGATGTAAAGCAGGCATTTCCAGTAACACGAGTGGTGTGCCTCAGGGGTCTGTTTCAAGACCTCTAATGTTCCAATACTTTGTAACGACATGTGGAGCCTGCAGGAGTATGTGCAAGCTTAAATTGATATTTAACCTCGGTCCTATCACGTTATTTAAATCTGGAGTAAAGTGCAACGTACTGCTTATGCCAGATTGTCGACCGGGTTCCCCGAGCACCTCACAGAGAGCAGCACTATCGAGGGCAACTACCAGTTGGCAATGGGTAATTACCACCAACTGCCTCTCACTTGAGGTTATGTCGCGGTCTGCCCTCTTTGCGGCAGTGTTGCCAACTTATTGGGCGTAAATTTAAATTTGTAAATAATATGTATTAAAGTGTTACCGTGCGGATCAAATTAATATACCAACTGTTACTTAAATTTGTATAGTGGTCTTGGGATCCTCTCACTTGAAGTTTGGTCCTATTTGTAACAGTGCTGCGAACTTCGTAGGTGTGATTTTACATTTTTTACTGTAGAGGAACAATCAGTATCTATCTGTAATGGAAATTTGTAAAAGGGTATTGGGTTAACTGTAATGTTATTATCTTCTCTAGTTTACGTAATGTATTTAAATTTAAGTTTGAATACGTATTCAAAATTATCTTTACATCTGAATTTGAGTCGGTAAATGAATCCCGGGCATAAAAAAACTCGATGGGGAGTTCATATTTAAAAATAAAGCGCTCAGATAAGGTACACTTTCACAGTACATCTTTCAATTACGGATTTCAAAGAGACAGACTTCTAGAAGTCTATGGAATATCGTGTAAAATGTTATGTTTCCTTATTTATTAATGAGTACGAGTATTATAACGGTTTTTTGTACATGGCAAGTTTTCGATTTACACACGTTTGTTGTCAATAAAATCAATCACTTTTGCATCGAAAGTGATGTCTCCTTTAAGGCAGTTACACGCCTCACGAACAGGCCTGAACATTCGGCCGATCATTCTCCCAAATATTCATTGAACATTCCGTCCCGTATGTTCCCGTATGTATTCAGAAGTTCGTGCAGCTCCCATACTTCTCGCGAATACTCCAAACATTCGGAGTTCGGCCGAATGTTTGGGCGGGTTCGCGAGGTGTGGGGCCGCCTTAACGAACACTTCCAGGAGCTAGAAAGTTCATTGTGGAGCAATCCGTGTGACCGACAAGATCACGGCCTAGTCCGTTATTGCGTGAAATAACCTCAAACATCCACCTAACCCTAACCTATCCCCGAGCAGGGGTCATGTAAACAATACCGACACCCCTCCCCTCCCCCCCATGACGCGACAGTGGCGCTGCTAGCGGCCGTCGAACTCGGTGTTAATTTCCCGCGTTGCGTAATGGTGGGAATCAAATTGGGTCAGTACAGCCATAGAGTAAGGCGCGGGCGCCGGCAGTCACTGTGCCGAATGTCATTAGACCGAAAGCAGCGAGTAAGAAATTAAAGCGCTGATCCTCAAGTGTTAGCCTGATTCTAATAGGGTATCGTTAATTAACCAGTTATTTGATGAGGAATAGAAAATTCCTGATTAAAACCCGAATTATATACTTGAAATAAAATGGTTACAATAGATTTTAACTAGGAAACTGGCTTGTTTAGGTTCTGATATTCTCAAGATCGAACTTTTGGAATGGAAAGTAAATATGAGGAGCAAAAGTACCACCGTCGCGTAGGTATAATAAATTGAACATATTGACTTTCGAAAAACAAAGTGCTAATGCTATTTTCGTCTTTATGAGGCTCTGTTAAATTATACAAGTTCTCATCTGGGATTAAAATTGTACAGGAGTTTTAGTTTATTTATCAGTTAGGATGATCACTTAAAATATAACAACTGCTCCAGAATACTGATTCCTTTAAAATATGTGAAGTTAATCTAACATATCTTCACCAAACCTAGAGATGTATAAAAATAAAAACGTAATTCACAAATAAGATCTAAACATTATTGATGATATTCTTCTGTTATTTAGGAATTATTACAGGTACTAACCACGACTGAAGGCCGAATACATTTTGAATATGACAAACTCCCCAACACCAATAATTAATTAAAAAAGACAGTTATTTTAACGTGAAAATACAAGCTGTACCATCAAAATTGGACGAGGGAACGTTACATTGGAGAAAGTTGGGAAATTCACTACACTAAAGTTGGGAGCAATTTCCCAGTTTTAAGAGAACTTCACTGTGATACTATCCGAGAAACACTCCGGAATTCCGAATTGATCCAATCACTAAGCCAATCCGATTAGTTGAAAGTTGTTTTTGTTTTACTCCGAACACTCTCTTCAGTCTGTACGACCCTGCGCTTATCTAAACATCTGTCAGAGAAGCAGTAAAGCCCGGGTTTCTCTGTTTCTCTCTGCAGTACGGGGTCTACGCCCTACTTCTACTCCAACTCTAGCCGCCTTTCACTTCATAGGCTGATGCCTAATTAAAGCCAAACTCTGAACTGTCCATAGAAGCGTTACAGATTGACCTTCTCGTTGCGTTTTGTTGGGTTATTTTCTCTCAGACTCAAACAGAAAATATATGTTGAGAGAATTTTGTAAATACAGCAACCGTAAACAATACAGCCTACATGTGATATACAGGAGGAGTTTAGTAAACGTTTTATGCAACAGAGGTTTTTGACGAGCATAGCATGTTATTAAATTCCGAGAGCTTTTGACGATTTTTTCGGAAATGTTTCTTAGATAATTATCGAAAAACGCTGTGGCGAAAAACTTGATTATCTTTTTTGGATTATCTTTTTTTAATGCACAGTTTTATGTCCGTTTATATAAGTGTTCAAATTTGTTTCTTGATTTATTTAGTATAAACAGCTAAATTATTCTAGGCTCCTTGGTTGGTTTAGGTGTAAGTAAAATTGAAACAATTATTTCCATAACACTGAAATTACAAAGAAAATATTGACAACAACATTATTAAATACTAGGTTATACATAGGAAAGACAGGTCCAGGTATAGTGCTTATAAATGAACATGTACCTTTGTTATATGGTCGTAGTTTTTAACAAAAATACGACTGTGAAATTTAAAATTTGCTTTTGAACCATTTTCATTGTTTGGTAGTTTTTTCCACAAATCCTTCACTGAGGAAGACTACAACTGAAAAAGAAGTATCATATTTGGGTAATAAGCGTAGTTTTACATGTTTTACTAATGAACCAACTAAAAAAACATATTTTCCTTAAATACTGCAATAGGTATCTCAACAACACCTAAATTGAACCTGTGAATTCTCCTGATGAAGAAGACTTATAATCTTCTCTCAAAATGAAAACTGGGTAAGTTCAAAGTCCTAAATACGACATTAGGACAAGCTAAACGCTTACAAAACTTAGAAAGGATTTATAGAAGAAGACACAGAGTAAAATGCAGTAGGGATAAATTCTAGTGCAGCCAATTCTCAACTAACATTCGTCTCTTCCTTGGCAATATCTATATCTATAATACGCTAAGCCGATTTTTGTAAACAGAATTCCTCTGTTATTCCTGGACCGATTTTGGTGATTAAGGTGTCAAAAAAATGGCCCAGATTCGTAATTGTGCAAAGTAGTTTTCAGTTTCCAATACTGTTTTGCTGAAGGGCACAGGACACCCTAAAATCTTTTCCAATAAATATAACATGGAGAGTAGTTTCAATTCAGTTGAATTCTAAAACAGGTGGTGATACAGTAAAATACAGGTAAACAGTAAGAACAGCTGATTGCTCGATTTATAGCAACAGGTCCACTAGTAGCAATATAATTGGATACAATCAGCGGGTGAACGGTTCTCAATTACTTCTTCTCTATGAACCCTGCAAAACCAAGAAATCTACCGCGACCGCTGGAAAGCGGTGGTAAAAAGGCTAATCTAATTACGAGATGCAAGAAGCGCTAATCTTCCTGGAGCTACGACCAATCAGAACACAGCTAAGCGATAGGTAGAAAGTCTTTCCAGCCTGCTGTCACCATCCGATCATCGAGAACAACAAGCCGAAGATATTGCTAGAGATGTCGCCAAGCACAAAGTGAAAGTTTGAACGAGTGAACATGATCCTCTTCCCCGAGGCGATCGTGCGTTCCCGCGAATAACGGCGAGAGCGCGCCGAGAGCCGACTGACGAATATAACCTCAATGTCACGGGAACCAATCAGCTGATCGCAAGATGCAGTGTTGCCAATGGTGAAAGTGGAATTGCGTTATTATTTGTACTATAACAAGTGGATTTTGTGGTTTTCGGTGTGACACAAATCAGATTGAGCTGTCGATTGAATGGCTTTCAATAATGGTAGAAAATAATTGTAAGAATAACTCAGATTAGTTAATATACATTTAATAATAAATAAATCGCTAAAATCCGGCATATTTGAAATATTTTACCATTCTTGCTTGTGAAAACTGTTAAAAATCATACACAAAACCTAAACTTAGCTGTTATTGTAACAAACCATCTTTTGGAAAAGTTTTGTTTCTACAATTGTAATTGATAGCAGTAATTGTGGAACATATTTTTGTAACAAAAAGGTTTGACCTTTCGACGGTTTGAATATAACCAAACCGTGGGCTTTTTGGAACCCTAGAGTAAAAAGGGTAGACTAAAATATCGTATCAATTGTTTGGTCAGTTACAGTTAATATTTGTTTATACCATCGCCATTTTACGGCCTATCACTTTTATTATTTATAAGGAGTTTTATGTTTTGCTATCGCAGTGAACCAATTAGGAAAGAATGCAACTGCTTATGCTACATGTTTTCTCTTAACAACCAAGGTAAAAATTGAAGATGTACTCAAAGAGGTTCTCATTTAACTCCCTCAATATGATTGATGAAAGACTATGTAAAGAAAGAGCGCAACAAATAGATTTAAGACAACCTCTTTAACCAAATTGTCTTTTAAACCAACTAGTCCGTTTCTCTTAGTATTTAAATCGACCGGCTCGCTCGACACTTGCGTAGGTCCTTTCACTACCTACAAGGCCGATGCGGTTACTCCCTGAATAATTGGTCCTTCGGAGAACCGGTATCCACTGGTACAAAACAAGAGTCAGTTCAAAACATAACGGATCCACGAACTCAGGATGTTAGAATTTTAAAACGATGTTTAAATTAGATCTAGTAAATCCGTGACGTTAAATTGTACGTAAACCAACATTATGTAAAGGAACTTTCAGCGATTTTGGTAATTTCTGTTCTTCAAGCATTTGACTTTTCAAACCATATTTTGTCTGTATGCTACCCATAGATCTCAACAGTAGGTGTCTCTTCTTCAGCTAATGACCGTAACCAAAATATTGTAGGAGAAACGCTGATGGAATACGGTAAAAGGGAAACGTCGCCTCACCGATCTTAGTTGGAGTGTCATTAACAGACTCAAAGACCATTGTTAGCATTCCTGGCGTTGACCCAAAACCCAGAGTCCTAATCTTGTCCAGTCAATTTTATAGTTTTTGTCCAAACCGATAAAAACCGATATAAGAGCTTACCAATTTATTTGCTGGACGTTTAACGCACACACCTAGGAAAGACCATGACTGAAAAAAATAAACAGGCTACCACCAACCTCTTTGAAAGACTTGCAAAGCTTTTCTGTGACATCTCTATAAGAGGGGGCTCCAGTCACAGAATTCTACCTGCTTTTCCCATAAGACGGATGTTGAATTTCAAAGCCTACACCTTCTCAACAGAATATCCGAACTTGTTGATTTATGGTTAATTTAAAAGAACGAAAAATACATAGCGATTTCAATAAACAAAATTTCAATATCATAAATAGTTCACTATAAATAAATCTTAAAAATTGAATAATTTGGAATTTTATTGAACAATTATCATTTGCGATATCGAAAGGCTTTCTTTCTGAAATCGCTAGATATTTTCCTTCTCTTTCAAATAAGCCGTAAATCAAATCGAATAATCCCTTGAGGAGGAACGAGCTTTGAAGGTTAAGATTTGCCTAAGAAAAAAGCAGACAGAAACGCCAAATGTTTCGTGACTGGAGCCCCCTCTTAATTACCTGCGTCGACTTCAGAACTGACGTGAATAGAACATTCATCCTGGAAAACAATGCAGATTGGAATAAAAGACTCTACATGCAAAGAATACCACATCAATTTGATTATTTTTTCGGTTGTTGCAACTCTCACTCTCACTGTTTTCCTCTACATTTCCTTCTTCACTCGACTCCCGTCTTCCCCATAATCACCTCTTCACGAAGTGTCTCCAGCTTTCTACAGTTGTGCAAGGCAACCTCCGATTATCTTCATAAAGTGCCGCTAATCAGTAAAAGACGTGGTGCCCGTCTCCTTCCTTGAGAACTACCTGGGAGCCGATTCCCCCTTACTTCTGTCTTCACAATTACCCGGTCGGATTATAAAGTGGTGACTAATTCGTTAGGCTTTCAGGTTTTTGTGGTTTTTCTAGGATTTGAAATTTTGTGATGGAAATTTATTTTGTTACGTCATTTTGTGGTCATCGGATGATTTTACAACTTCTTGGGAACGGAAACACAAAATGTAATCCGTTGTTTTTAAACAAATTGTTTGTTTTACTAATTGATTTGTCTTTAAAGATGTACTTCAAATTTTTCTGTAAACTGATTTATGTACCCTCAATAGTAAAACACGGTTAAAGTGCAAAGTTATAGTGACTAATAAACCGATTTACAAGATGTATGTGCAAATTAAAGGAAAAAATAATGCGTAGATTTGCCAAGTTCCCTCAGAATTCACGTTTGTTCTTAGAGCTACGAACGCCCCACAACCCTTTAAAAGTTGCAATTTTAATCTTATGGAATTGCGGTAATTATTGAAATTAAGTGTTTGACAGATGATGTAGAAGGTAAGAAAAGACAGCACAGAAACAAGACCAGCTGTTTCAAGCTACCTCCTGTAATGACATCGCAATTTAAAATGCTCGAATTGGGCAACTGGATTTGCTAGTTTATTATTATTCCTGGGCACGACTCATGAAATCAAGAAGACAACTTTTATTCGAGGATCATGAGTTTTAGAAATAGAGTAAAATAGAATTGTAGATTTGGGCCCATAAAATATGAGATCAATTAACCCCGTCCGTTTATAAATACTTTAAAAACCATAAATAATGTATATTTTTTTATTTTGGAGTGTTTACCGATAATTTATTCCTTTATAAACTAAAACCTCGTGGTCCAAACTTAATTTTGAACTACTGATTCCGGAATTTCATTGCTACCTAGGATAGCTTTCAGGAAACAGCGTAGAATGCTATCTTATTTTATTTAGCTTTTTAGAACGAATACAAAATCGTATTGAATTTGTTGTACTAAAATTTTTTCTATGATTATTTTTCTTTATTGAGCGTGCTTTATCGAAAAGGAGTTTCAAGTTTCTAGTTAAAAAGCCAAAAAAACCTTCTAGAATCGACGGACGATATGTCCGATTATCGTTTCATTACATATTTTGGGTGAACCAGTTTTTTAATCGGCTGTTTTGAAACTCGTTGGGAAAGATCGGTCTGGTCTCTTCGTGTTACGTAACGATACCGTCCCGTCCCCATCTGGTCTGATATTGTCGCCGACGACCTAATCTAAAACAATGAACTGGTTCAGCCCCCGTGGCGGCCATGTTTGTTTTTAAATCAGCTGATCTGTTCTTCACAGCTGTTTCGCTGTGTCCCAAAGATTCCCAATTGACCTTCTTTCTTACATTTCTTCATTCTAAACGTCTAATCACAACCTGGTTTAGGTCGGTAAAATCATCAGCTGATACAATCACCAGCTGATCGGCAAGTTACATAACCTCAAACCTGCTGGCGGACGGTTTTGGCGCGAAATGAGAGCATAGCGAGACAGCGCCGCGGTAAAGGTCAACCTCTAAACTGAGAGATTGTGTCAAATAATTGCAGAATTGCAAAATGCCTCTAGGGAAGAGAACGGCATTTGACAAACTCTCTGAGGCTTAACCTTGGATTTCTTTGACTTGTGGATTTTAAAGTAGGATTAATAATAATTTATGTTATTCGTGTAACATTAAAACACGCATGTTGGAACCCTAGAGTAAAATGGGGAGACTCAAATATTGGGTTGAACGTAACAGGGTTGAAAACTGAACCTTTGTCAATTAGAGATTTAGAGATTTTTTATTCAAAAATATACATACTTAAATATCGTGTGTAGTGTTTTTACCTAGTTGAAAATATAGGAAATAAAGTGTGGGGATTCAAAAATTAAAACTGGGCAGGTATTTGAGGAGAAGAACTATCTCTATGTTATAAACATCCCTCCACTTAAATTCACACGGTGAATAAACGAAGGATCAAAATGCTAAGAAGAATTACCGGTACAGTGAAAGGAGTATTTCAAGGCTGACTGTACCTTGTACATGATTTCCCCTCTTTACCCACCGTTGCTCAAGTAGACTGCACATGCCTCCATCTACTGTCATACATTGCAGAATATACATAATCAGATGCACTAGAACAGCTAAATTAAAAATTGATCCAACCTTTAAACCTTTAAAAACAATACTTGAATCTTGCTAAGGGACAAACTCGTTGGGAAAGGCCCCACCTGGAGGCCACAACACAGCTTGGTGTGCTGTAGATGAGGTGATGGACACGGTCAGAGTGAAACGATGGAAGGTGAGGGTAACTTGACACTGGGACCGTGAGTTGTGGCTAGTCCAGGCATCCGCCACACAAAGAAGACAGACCCTGGATGCGGGCTAGGACTTGACACGCTTTTATCGGAAAGGAGCGAGCGAGCTATTATCGGAAAGGAGCCCTGAAGCCATGAGATAAACTTCCCCGGGTTAGAGTCCAAAAAAGTAAAAGAGGTTTAGTGGGTTGATTACGTATGGTAGAAGTCCCACGATGGTAGCAAAACTTAGATAGTAACAAGACCAGGGTTTGGACCGTTCCCAATCAAAATTTTAAAAATACCACTGGCGAAGATAGACAAAAAACAAAGTCCCACACCACAGACTGACCACCTGTGCATAAACCTTTCCTACTTTCCTTGACAATGGAAAACTCGTTGATACAATGTATCAATTATAAACCTTTCATTCACCAGGAGTATAGCAGTGACGGGCAAGTTTGTTGAACAGGTTGTTCCCCAGCCTTCTTCAAATGCCACGGCCATCTTGATCACCTTTAATGACAACGGGTTGTGGTCGTAAGGCTGAGACAGATTATATTGCAGTTGCGTTACTAAATATTTCTTATGGCGAATTGTCTCATCCTTCGTTTACATACTATATCATCCAAATTTTCGAGTATATTTTATCACTAGCTGGGAAGCCAGTGGTTGCAATTTATCTGATAGATAAAACGTAAAAAAATAAATGTCAATATCATTTAGATACGATCTATTGTCGTTGAAATGTGTGAATAAATGGACTGTAAAACTACTCGAGCAAATAATGATTCTAACTGATAAAAATTGAAACTACTAAGGTATGCGTGGATGGGAGTTTATTGAAGGTACACTAACTGTACACTTTATCGTTCTAGAAGCACTTCAAGTCAGGCTTAATAACTTGGAAAAGTCAATCTTGTAATGGTGCCTAGCTTTAGGTCCATTTAATAATTGTTAGTTAACCGAGGTTTAGTGGAAGAAAGACTTGCAACTTAAATGTTTGCGTTGTTGTTGTTTTGGCAATAACATGCGCCACAGGTTTTGGACTTCTTTAACATTAAACCGTGATGCACCCAACCCATTGTTCTTGGACGAGTATCTGAGTTTTTACGGCCACTACGAATAAGTTTCAGAAAAGGCCAGTTCAGGAATCTTCTAGTTACGCAATCTTAGAAACATAGCAAACATTGATGAATCAGCCTATCAGCTAAGCACTCATCTAACCCCACTTAGCGAACGTGAAAAACTTTTGTTTTTAGCTTCAAAATTAGGTAGTGTATGAGAAAAATTATTTCTGTACACAGACACCAATTTTGCAATGATTATTTCCGGGAAACAACGATTTAAACCATCAATCTACATACTGGAATCTTTAACTTTTGTCAAAAAATACCTTCCAAAATTCATCGTAATGCAAATCTACCTTTTGAAACGCTCTCCAAATTTACCATTTTAACCATAGATTTAAGATCCCCAAAGATCCTGGATACAGAAACTGTAAGACAATCAAATACAAACACTCAACCTGTCACTTCACCGAGACCGAAAACGCTTCGGGGGCCAAACTGGGTTAATGACGGTGCCAAGGACGGCTAAACAGCTGATTACGGATCGGCTGACACCATTGTTGGCAACAATTAAACCCCCATTGTTGGCTGGGCCAATCAGAAGCCGAGGGGTGTTTATGATATAACCGTGGGACAGACGGCACATCCTCGCATATCCTCTGCATATCTATGAGGTTGCCCCACCGCCGCCATCAAGCTGTAGTCGTGGGATCTGTGACGGCAGCTTCCTGTGGTTTCGGTGGTTTATCTTGTGTATAGAGTGGGCCTGGGTTGTTTTGAAACACGAAAATTTGGAGTTTTTTACGTTTTTTAACAACAAATATATTTATATCGTGTAAGTCGGCTTCTAGGTTAAATAATATTCAAAGTGTTTTACGAATGTTTGACTTTATTTAACATACATTAGGGATCATGTACATTTTTTGATTGAGGATCGGATGGGAAAACTGTATTTCTTTCCGTAAAACAATTGAAAACATTTTGTATAATTCTCAGTGTGGTTTACGTGAATAAGAATAGAATTAGTGGCACCTTTGAACAACTGAAAACCAGGTTTATCTTTGGGATTATAAGAATCTTTTTCAAACTAGAGGTATAATGTTAAATTAGGAAAGTGGCCCAATATAGTTAAATAAATAGATATATTAGACACGCAGGACCTACTTAGGTACAGGGTACTATAGGCGAAGATTATCATTGGTATCGGAACAAAACTAAAAGGAAAACCTAGGCTTAAAAAACACAATACAATCCGTTATGTTGGAGAGAAGAAAGTTATTGGTATAAATTAGGCCATGCAAAGCGTAGAGAGTTTTATACCCCCAATTTTATAAAATTTCTCCCTCTGCTTACCAATCCGTCCCACTAACCATCACACACTTGACAGTAAGTTAACAGTGTGTCTGTCCAAGTTGACAGTATTTAGTGCGTATTATTGCCTATTTTGCCTATGTGGTCTCGTGCTTTTTATATTTTTGTACATAGTTGCTTTCTTATATTACAGTTAGTTGAGGTTTAAACAAACCAAATAAATGAAAGGAGACAACCTATGTTTACACTATGCCTGAAACTACTTGTCCATTAGTAAAATTTATTTACCTCAAAAAGCTTATACGAAAAACTGTCTGCTATCCTAAACAACCGACAGACGTGGGTTATTTAGATACAGTACCTGGGGTCCGAGGTTTGCTCGGGGGAAGGCCAGTCAGTTTGTTTAAATGTCTCTGAGTAATATTTCACCACTTCCCCCTACTGATAATCAGATTCGTATAATTCATTTGCCTCCTTTCTAAATTTTTGAGGTCCCTCCAGTTGTTATTTATAGCTCAATGTCCCTTTGATTTATTTTACTGCTCTTTATATATAATCTTTACTCAAATCTTTTAATCTCTGCTCTCAGGAAACCATATGTTGATAAACATAAACAACATGAGTATTACTTTGACAGTTCCCTGGTTGATTAAGAACAGCTGTTACAATTCTTTTGTTTTGATTTGAAACTCAATAAGCCCAATGTTAATTTTTTTAAATTTTCATTTTAGTTTTTTTACATTATTTGATTTTTCCTTGGGATGAGGCCTGTCTAGAACTTATTTTTATCCCAGAAATTATTTATTTCGAATATTTGAAGGAAATCGTTGGAGTCGTTTTTGAGATCCGTGTCGCAAGCAAGTAAGCAAGCAAGCAAACCTTACTCATATTAGAGTATAGGATTTAGGGGAATTCAGACGAAAAGCACCTGTGGTGGGAAATCAGATGTTCACTTTCAACCGCACATTGATATCAAACACCGTATAGAGTCATAAATTAAGTTAAGCCTGTTTAATTATTAGAGAAGTGTCATAGGGGACAACAATGCTCAATTGTGATTCAAAAAGGCGTTCTGTGAGTTCCAATTCCAGTGTTGAATTTAAATCAAGGAGCAGACCATATGAGCACATCCGAGGACGGACGACGTGACAGAATGTGACACTTTCTAGGTTTTGTGGCCCGTCTGGTTTCTTTCATATCTACTGTGGCAGATGTGTTGTATTCGTGTGTCTGCTGTATGCGTGTATTGGGAGAGTATGTTAAAGAAACGAACACCCATCCACACAAATATTATTGGTGAATATCCTTTGGAAATTGAACTAGCAGCATGACCCGCACGGTGAAACTTAAGCCCGGGACCACCATAGAAGTTCCTAACATGACCCCCTGAACACGTTTTTTTTGCGGGGGGTCGTTCAAAATTATATATATATATATATATATATATATATATATATATATATATATATATATATATCGTTAGCCTAATTCTAATACCACGTATCTTCCATTTTGGCCAATTTTAGATTTTATGTTTTTCTGGTTGCCATGAATAACTCTATTTTTGTATTTAACTATAAATTCTTTGAATATAGATTCAATTTTTTTTAGGCAACTCAACCGTAGTGGAGAGTCAAGAATTGATCGATGAAATTCGGATATTGACAGAAAATGTTAACATCTTAACACAAGATACCGTTAGAAATAGAAGAAAGAAGTCCAATTCAAAAGAATGGGATATCTCAATTACTAAGCGTCTCAGAGAGACAGGAAAAGGCGAGGTTGGGTTTGAAAGGAATAAACATGAAGACTCAGGAAAATTTGTGGTAAAAAGATCTAAAGAAATAGAGGAAAGGAAAATGAGACAGCGGTGCAATAAAAAAATTTGTAATTATAATAAAAAACGAAAATATAATGAAGTTACTGATACCATTGACTATAAATACTGAAGTAGACTTCTCATTGCCATTGTAAAATGTGTCCCTAGTTTTGTGTATGCCAGGATTGAAAGAGGTCGTAGTTTACAATAAACACCAACAGAGTATACTGCTGTCAACTATTACTTATCCTCTCAAGGAGGGGATAATACAACAGTTGGTGTGTCAGGAAGCAAACATAAGTTAATTATCACTTGCTTTCTTGGATGGAGATATTTTAAAATTTAACGTAAATAACTAAAATAAAATTTGACAGCAGCACAATCTGTCGGCGACCCAATCAAACTACTTCAATTTTAAATTCTAGCATACACTAAAAGTGGGACAGCTGGGCCATATGGATGGGATGTCTCCTTCAGTATTTATAGTCAATGCTGATACCCACAGAAAAGAAATATTTAAATCATTTTGGGGTCTTTCTTGGAAGGAAAAAGAAGCCATGGTCAACTCATTAGTATCAATAACAGCACCTAAAAAACGAACAGGTAAAACCCCTTCAAGAAGAAGTGGAACATTGTTTTATCATTTGCAAGCTAATGGAGACTTAAAACCAGTTTGCAAGAAGTTTTCCTTACACACATTAGGAATTAATGAGTGGATGGCCTACAACTGGGTAAAACATCAGAAGATGATAATATTGAAAATGAAGTAGATGAACCGAATGAAATTGAAAATCCTACAACTGCTAGACAAAGAGAAAGGACTGCCACAAAAAGATAAGGTCGAGGAATGGTTGAGGCAATTGCCGGTTGCCAGCTCATTACTGCAGGAAAAATACTTCAAAACTGTACTTAGAGCAGTCTGGGAATCAAAAATCCATGTGTACAAGTTTTACAAAGACAGTTGTACAAATGAAGGGAAAGAATGGGTCAGTCAAGCATTGTTTGACTATGTGTTTGCAGATTTAAATTTTTCTTTATATTCACCACGGAAAGATCAATGCGATACGTGTTGTGCCTTTAAAGCTGGCAACGTAAACAAAGAAGATTGGCAGGCACACATGGAACAAAAAACACTGCTCGGGACGAAAAGGAAGCCGATAAAAAACTGGGAAAAGAAGGAAAAATTCATTGTTTAACAGCTGACTTAGAAGTAGTCAAAGTGACTTATTTTACAAGAGGTTGTGCAATGTATTATAAGACCAAGCTATGCAGCCATAATTATACTATTTATAACCTAGCAAATTATCAGGCTACGTGTTATTGGTTCAATGAAACTGAAGGGGACCTATCTGCTTGTACATTTACGTCTTGCTTGATAGACTATCTGGAAAAGCATTGTTTGGATCCCAAGTTGCCTATAGTAATATATACAGATAGATGTGTGGACCAGAATAGGAACCAGTATCTTGCAAACGCACTGGTTCCATTTGCAATTAAAAACAGTACTATTGTTACTTCAAAGTTTTTAATCAAGGGTCACGCCCAGATGGAGTGCGACAGTGTTCATTCTCTAATTGAAAGGCAATTAAAAACAAAGAGGTGTACGTTCCTTAGGAATACGTAAAATATACTTTGAATGCAAGAGAACCGAATCCTTATGAAGTCAAGTATCTCAACCATGAATTTTTTAAGGACTTTTCTAAAGTCCAGTACTATGATTCCATACGTCCCGGAAGAGTCAAAGGAGACCATGTAGTTACTGACCTACGAGTCTTGCAATATTTACTGACAGGAACAATTGTTTACAAACTAGACTTCAAAGATAAAGTCTTCAGGATCTATCAAGAACACCGAAGAAGGTTGAAGTGACAGATATTCCGAGTCTGTACTAAAGTAGATTGCCCGTGCACGATTCTAAATTCAAACAGTAACAAGAACTAAAAGTTGTAATCCCTGCTGACTATCATGACTTCTATGATAATATACCACACAAACCTTGATTTTGAAATAAAACTATGTTCTTAAATATTTTACTCCATTGAAACTAATGTTTTCTCCATTTTGAAATAAAACTCTGTTTTTAAATATTTATTATGTCTTTAAATGTTTTACTCAGCTACCCTCCTCATTAATTGATTTATTATTATAATTAAGTGTTCTTTTTATACAACATACCTCGTAAGTTGATATACATTTATAACACGTATCTTACAACAATACCACGTCTCTCAGTAACATTTAGGACAAATACCAAGTATCTTACATTTTTTATTTAAAAGTGTTTCCTTTAAAAATGGGGCAAGGTGAGTTACAATATTTGAAAATAAGCATACACTCACTCAAAATGACGTTTTTACATTTCATAAAGCATTCCAAATGAAAAAAAACAAAGTTTTTTGGTCACCCTGAAAAGTTGTCAAAAAACAGATACGTGGTATTAGAATTAGGCTAACGATATATATATGTGTGTTTGCACTCTAGCGGTCGCATTTTTTGTCCGATTTACTTCAAATTTGGTAGGGATGTTCCTTTCTGTAATCAGTTGGACAAGTTCTTTGGGCAAAACAATCGGAAAACTCTAAACCCCTTTTTTGGGGATTAATCTTTCGAATTTCGAGTTTTTGGGCCCAAAAAAGGTCAGAGAAGCCCTAGACGTAAAATCAATGGAAAAACAGATAACCCTGGGTGTTAAGGGTTTGTTCAGTGTTTATCTTTTTGTTGTGTCTTTGTTGGTGTTTACAAAGATGGGAATTAGAGAGGCAAAAGTTTAAGGCCCTCTCTCGTCATTCTAGCATAAATATTTACCTAGTTTTTAGAGAAAATGTGTATCGACTAAACACAGTACGTTGTCTTATGGGAGTTTTACGCTAGAAAAGCATGTTATTCCTTTGTTAGAGTACTTTTATCTTCCCCAACAACCTCACGCCTACTTTCAAGCCTGTCTGGACCTTCTCCTAACCTTATAATGTGCAAAATTGTATTCCCAGCTTTGCAAGTAAATGAATTAAGGAGTATCAGAACAGCCAACAAATCAATGTTTTCAGATTTCAATAAAAATTTGACAAATGTAAGTTTTGACTCTGATTTTGAGCTTTAAAAGTTTTTATGTGGAAATTCACTTCCCTCACGTCAGCGTGCTGCGTGCGATCTCGTTTAGTGTTTAGTTTGGGAATATGAACCATAGAATTTAAACGTAAGGTGTCAAAATGAAAACAAAAAATCCTGAATATTATTTGCCCCTTTCAAAGAGAAATGGTAAAAACATTATTACAGCTCCTTTTTAACCACACAGATTGTTTAAGGACTGTACAAAAGCACTGATATTAATCCACAGTTGAAATGCGATGTTCTCAGTGTCTACTGTACCGATTTACAAGATGTATGTGAAAATTAAAGGGGATAATGCGTAGATTTGCCGAATTTCCTCAGAGTTAACTATCGTATTTAGGACTACGCCTCACAGCCATTCAAAAATTGCAATTTTAATCTTATGGAACAACAGTAATCTTTGAAATTGAGCATTTGACAGCTGTTGAAGGTAACAAAACACAGTACAGAAGCAAGATCAGCTGTTTTAAACTAACTTCTGGAATGGCATCATAATTTGAACTGCTCGAATTCGAGCAGCTGGATTAGTTGGCAATGAATACACAAATAATAATAAAGAATAGATCTTATGGACAACATTCAGCCAAACGTTATACCGGTCCAATGGAGTCCTGCACCTAATGAGACATGGAACGCTAGAGAAACTGCAGCTAACCGGGGCTACAATAACTAACGTAGGTCCCAAGCTAACACTATATTTTTTTGTACTGTCTACAACGCTCCCAGTGACAAAAAGAGTCTGAAATTTTTACCTGACCTGCTAAATATTTGTGAATTTATTGGTCTTGGCAATGATTGATTACAAAAGCACTAATAATGTCATATCTAATGTTAAAAATGCAGACACCTTTGAAGCTGGTGTTTCCCAGTCCCGGCCGACTCCTGTAAGATCATAGGCGGTTAACTCTGGCTTGCCCATGTGACTAATGTCGTTACGGTACCCTGTCTTTAGTTCACCGCACAGGTCAATAGTCTATGGTGACGGGCAATTAAAAAAATCTTCGAGCACTGAATACTATTTTCTGCACTAAAACAAAAGATAGCGTGAGTGGTGCGTTTATAACAGTTCAATATGCATACAATGGGTCAGCTGCTGCCTCTCTCCCGTTTAAGCAAAGAACGAAATCGAACTGGTAAACATTTTTCTTGAAATTGCCCATAAGACGATGTCCTCTAAACTTCTTAAATAAAAATTGCCACGGGCAAAGGAAAACCATATTATTCAACTGGTTCATATTATTATCACTTTTATTTGCTTTGTGCAAAGTGATAGCTTCAATTTGAAGTTCCTTCTTGCGCCATGGGTCCTGGATTTCCCGGACCTCCAATAGTAAGTTCGGTGCTCCACTAGAAGGCAGATAGGTACATGTATTATAAGCTAGACGTACAGAAGGAGTGGGTCCACGGAGGAATACTTGAGATTAGGTTTTATCTAACAGCCCCTCTTCGTCGATTACATTTTATTGGAGATCGAGAGAAAGGAACCGACCCTTAAAATTTATTTACAATTTTTTCTATTTGAGTTCGAAACCTGACCTTTCGCCGGCCGCTATGACACACTCGAGTTCGGAACTAGCCTACCCCTAAGTGCATTTAAGTTGGTGTGCTATTGCGCATCGTAGCGTGACGTCATCTGGTGGCGGAAGTGCGTCACCAGGATATACTGACTATCCTATGTGAAGAAGTGCGGGACATGGAGTAGTCAGAATACTTCGGTGATGCACTTTTTTATGAACTAGTTTGCAACCAATGGAAAACTTCAGCATTGTTAGCTTATCAAAAAACTTAGGTCGGGATCAGAACGTCTACCACCCTAAAGTAGACGTTCTGATCCCGACCTGGGTTTTTGGATAGGCTCTAGCCGAGAGTAACTTCCGCTATCACTGTAAACCAGCTGATCAAATAAAAACTGTGACGTCACCTGGTGGCTGCGCAGAACGTGCTCAAATTCGTACTCCTGAATCGCACACCTTACTTAAATACACCTAGGCCTCCCCAAAAGACACGACCTTCTTAGTCTTGGTATATTCATTAGTATTGGTGTTTCCAGTATCGCCCAACCTTTGCCCAATGTCCAGTAGGTTTCACCACCACCAGTAAAACAATACGTCTGTGAAACAACTCTCCGTAAATTTATCCCTAAGTGTGAGAATCATGAACTATGATGCCTCTTATCCTGGGAAAACATCTTAAATAAATTACGAAACATGAAGTAACAGCAGTTCGAGTCGTTTAAGGACGCTAGGAAGAGTTGTGAAGGAATATTAGTGGTTCTCGCGAAATATAACTTCTCTCGCATATATTAATCCAAGGACTTTCAGTTCATTGACTGAAAGTCTTCGGAGGCCCTGACAGCATTGGTATTCAAAGTGCGAACGCTTTCACAAGAACCCAACCGCACGTGTGCAGCACACACGCACACACACGCATGCGCGCGCACCCTCAAAACCTTTACACGTCTAAAATATAGCGGAAACACTTATATTTTTATGCAATAATACTGCACTATAAAAATCTTAGCGTAATTAGAAATTTTTGAGTCAAATAAACAAAGAGTAATTTTAAGTGAATTTACTAAACTACCTAACTACAGGTCGGTGTAGTAAAAAATACTTTCATTCTTAATGACTCTTTCACATTTATTACTCCTACAGAGTACAGAAAAATGGATGTACAAGTGTCAAAAGACGATTTTTTTCAAAGTAATTTAGTTTCTGGTAAATAAGTAGAGTACCAAGTCGAAAATAAACCTATGCATATTTGGAGGATGATTACTATAACGGGCCAATCTTACCAACTGAAGTATATATTTTCCTACAGTTGCGCCCAAATAGTTCCTTTACGATCTTAAAATACATAGTAAAACAACTGTTTTCTGCTTAGCAAACAAAAACGTATTTATTGCTCGCTGAGCCTTACTTTACCGCTCGCTGAAGTAATGAACAGCTGATTGATCATTGCTTCGGACTAAGATTTGTGACTCAGTGTTTATAACCTCAATACCATGAACTCAGCTAAAATGGATAAAAGTGAATTTCTGTATGTTGTTGGGGCATAAAACATTGCAGTTGTAGAAACAAATTGTATATTAAATTTTAGAGTAAAGTGTCTTTATCGCTTTAAAAAGATTACCACGATCCGCTCGGTAGCGCTGTAACCATTTCATCGTAATAAAGACCTCATTTACGCCCTTAATACATAGTTAAGTTCTATAAATCCTTACAACGGAAATCGAAAATCATCCATAAGTATCAAACTATTCTCACATAAATTTAGAATCAGATCTGCATCTGTTAAAAGCTAGCCAACCCCGCTTTCTTCACCACGCCGGCTACAGAAGGCGATGATGCGCGGCCCTAATAGCTTTCCCACGAGATGCGAGTCATCATATATAGTATAGCACGGGGAAAGGCGACGGAGAAGAAGAAGGCACCTGTTGTGCCGCATCTCACCGCGCTCTCTCTCTAGACCGGTTCACGTCTGTGGAGAGCGAGAGTGCCAGCTGACCATTCCAGATGCATTCTGGGAGTAACAAACCAGCTGTTGTATGACGTCAACATGCAGTATGCGTACAATGACGTAAAATCTTACTGGATGGGTTCTTCAATGGTATCAGAGCGGTCATACACAACTAAGGTCTACATTTTGAATATCGCTTGATTGACTTATATTGAAAGAGTTGAGAGTTGATATGTTCTTCAAAGTATTTCTAGGTTAGGATTTTAAAGCAAACGTGATGTATGAATGTTAAGTCTAAGATCTGGAATTTATCTTTGATAAAAATATTGTTATCAGGCCTGATGCAAACTGACCAGATTTGAACTCTTCTGGTCGAGTTTGATCGATGATCCTGATCAAACTTGATGGTTTGATCACGGGTCATGATCGGACCTGATCAAGATTGACTTGCCTGGTCATATTTTCCAAAAAATCTTATAATTTGTTAAATCTCTGAAGTACGAGTATTTTATGGTCCAATCTGGTTGAAGATTTTCATAAGGAATAAAAAATTGGGTTTGTAAAGGATTCGATAAAAATATCGGGATATCGACAAAACCCTGAGCTATCCAGATTTGAATATCACAGTTGTCACAGTAGCGTGACACCGCACGCTAACAATCGAATGATTATCGTAACCAAACTGAATATTTAACGCAGTTGTATTCCGGTGGTCTAAAATAAGTTCAAGAATAAATTTTACTATTCTTAAATTAATATAGAGCTTAGAACAGTAAAATTAATTTTCCCCTTCTAGCCTAATCATAACCCTCTGGTCCATGTATTAAATCCATTTTATGTCATTACCACTTTTATATACTTTTCATTGCTCTACCTTTGAAGTTTTAGTTGAAAGTTACAGTGTAATGTTTATGCTGGGATGTGTTTTAAGGTACTTGCTATATAATGAAAATAAAGATTTTCACATTAGTGATAATTACAATTAAAAAAAGTTTGTTATAGGAAATTGTAGCTAATTAGCAGCAACTAAGTTGTACCAAAAATTGTTCCAATTATGAAAATTGGGATAAAAATGGTTCCACTAAGAACAATTATTGAAATAAAACTGGTCCTACGTGGGGTAATTAGGAATAAGTATCCCTAATTTGGACAAAAGTGGTAAAAATTGTGTTTGTTTTTTGTAATTTTATACAAGTACTCGTAAATATTAGTAATTATTGACGTTACACCTAGAACATTATAAATTTACCAGGATCCTAAAGCAGGGAAAAATGGGATGTGTCCTTATAACATCATCAATCGGACGAGTATTAAAACATACAATATATTTTTAAGTGGTGTTTAATGTGCAATGTGCAAAAATTCTTACTCAATGCCTACAAACATCCAACCTACGATGTGTTGATCGCCAACGAACTTATCTTTGCATAATAAGTTTTATTTAGTTAAAATTACAATATTCCTTTTTCAGTGTTGTAGGACTTTTTTGTGACAAAGCCCATTATTTTTTCGATTTGTCTACAAATTAATACATTTATAACTATTATGTCAAAAGTGTGGTTTACCTTTTACCCCTCAAGGCTGTTTTTTCGTGTTCTCGTACCTAAAAAACAAAATATAAATTAACATTTTCAACAAATATACGTTAGGTTACAGTAGGTGAGGTTAGGTTGGATTAGAAGTAGTTCGGGTTGTTTGCTCCTCTCAGGAGCTGTTATACTTAGCCTGCTAGTGATGTCCTAAGCTATGTGGAAATGAAAGGAAAACTTACAGATAGGCTAGTCATAATCGATACTTGATGGCCCAGCTTAATACTTAATTGTCAGCGGGGTTTTAAAATGTATTTACTTTAGTACTGGCATCATAACAAACTACATAACACTACGACAGACTGACTGGAATAGCAAAGGGGGTGCGCATCATGACCACGAGGAAGGTCACCGTGAGGGGAGGCAGGGGTGGGAATGGGGAAATAAGTTGGGTCACCGGTGGGGATGACAGCAGGTGTATATTCTCTAAGTGTCTGTGTAAGTCTGTAAGTGTGCATGTATGGTTGTAAGTGTTCTCAGGTGTCTGTGTAGTTCTTTAAGTGTGAGAATATGACTGTTAGTGTTCTCAAGTGTCTTTGTATGCATGTTAGTGTCTGTGTAAATCTGTGAGTGTGTGCAAATGACTGTAAGTGTTCTTAAGTCTGTGTGCGCGTCTGTAAATGTCTGTGTGAGTCTGTAAGTGAGTGAATATGACTGTATAAGTGTTCTCAGTTGTCTGTGTACGACTGTAAGTGTTTCAGAATGAGACTAAGTGCTCTGTATGTATCTGTGTAGGTCTGAAAGTGTGTGAGTATGACTGTAAGTATTCTCAATTGTATGTGTACGACTCTAAGTGTCTGTGTAAGTATGTCTGTGCGCTTCTGTAAGTGTCTGTGCAGGTATGCAATTGTGCGAGTGTGTCTGCGAGTAGGTGAGTGTGTGGGGGAAACAGTTCAAGGTCGAAGGTAATTAGTTTGCGGTCCGCGTCTACAATTACTCGCAAGGCGAGAAGCGAGAAAATTAGCACAACGGGACGCGGCCGCTCATTCAGTCAATCCAGTCCTTTCAGACAACGAAGCAATTCAACAGAAATAAACTGTTAATTTGATATTTTAACTACAGAAAAGTCAGTTTGTGTTCAACTTATACCAAATCATGAAAAAAGGAAGTGAATGTCAGGATACTGCTTGAGGATTGAATAGAAAATACGAAACTATGTTTCCCTCTAGCAGATACGAGCTTGTCTATAACTCCTTATAAAACCTTTCCACTTTCCTGCAGGTTCATCATAACCTTCACAGCCAGGTCAAGGAAAAAGTTCAGAGGTCGCGACTTCAGGCCATCCTATCATTCAAGTCTCTGCTTTCCAACTAAAGTGACATCTGCAAAAGGTGTTGCGAAACATGGATAAAAATGATTGCATATCGAAGGAAACGGTGGCTTGTTTATATTAAGGAGTGTTTACATTAGTAACCAACTTGTAAGCCATAAGTAGAAAAACTTTCGCTAGTGTCATAAGTTGAAGGTTGGGGTAAACCATCAACAAGTAATTCCTACAAACACCAGAACGAAATCAGTCCATCACAACCAACGTTAGAGGGAATATACCAGTTATTACATTAGATGAAGTACATATTCTATATGTATAAAGTCAAAAACTTGATCAATCCCAAGGGTAAATCTGTACACCTAGAAAACAAATGTCGTGAGTATACTCTTTCTATAACGTAAGTAACTAAGAGATATTTTAAGAAACTTACAAAGGTTTATGCCTCACAGGTCTTCTGACTTCCTATGTTTTTCTTACAACCTGTCACTTTTACTTTATCAGATGATAACTTAAACAGATACTCATTATCCGAAATGTTAAATAAGGTTAACTCACAACTGGTGCACTCCCAAGCACTGTACCATCAGCTTTAATCTGAGATTATATAAGTCTCTATGTCAACTATTTTTCTTTAACTAAAATGTGCCATTAAATTATATTCAGCGATTCAAAATTGGGCAATACGTTGATAAATAGTTTGTATGAAAGGCCTTAAAGGTTTGTATAACCGTGTACAAACTATCTGGAGCAAACTTATAAAATAAAATAGCTTTCCTCATTTCACCTCAATCTTCGTTCTATTACACCAGACCAAATTTTGGCCTCTTTGTAAAAAGCCAACAAAACCGAACGCGCCATAAACAGCGCGCGTGCGTACACTTTAGTTACGCTAATAATCGCGCAAGAAACCGACAACAGTCGAACACGTC
Organism: Allygus modestus; assembly: GCA_963675035.1. Taxonomy (NCBI): domain Eukaryota; kingdom Metazoa; phylum Arthropoda; class Insecta; order Hemiptera; family Cicadellidae; genus Allygus; species Allygus modestus. Next base: position 533,138,593 of record OY776111.1, read on the forward strand.
CGGGGGGAGCCGAAGATTACCGAGGATAGCCGAAGATAGCCGAGAGCCACAAGCACGCTGAACTTTCTCCTAGCAAAAACGCTGCAGTGTTCTGAGCCTTGAAGAAACCCGTAGAGACTTGGCTGAAATAATGGCTAGGCTGTGAGCATATCCTTGCGAATGATGAGTATATGAATATTTAAAAATATTCGATATCAGGTCCATTTAACAGAATCCAGCACTATAACTAGCTGATGTAGTGCCCGCCTTCGCCTGGGGAATTGAACAGTTGAGCTGCATTCTGTGGTTAATATCCCAATAGAATTCGAATAATGGACATATGTTTAAGCTATCGACTGACCAAGTAAAAGTAAACGCCCTTCAGAATAACATGTTGATTTTAAAAAGCCATAGGAATTTATTAACATTTCATCTTAGTGGTTACCTACGGGTTATGAAAAGAACATGTATACACCGAATTTCTTGTTTATAGGGTTAGATTTTTAGCCAGAGGTTGATAAGGTTTTTTTATCGATGTAGAACACATTCATAGAGATTATAGAGCATAGAGAGACTGACAAACCCAGTGTAGTTTGGAGACACTACACTCCAAACTACCATTAAATTACAATAATATAAAATAAAGGTAATAAACAGTATACTATATTATTTTAAGCCAAATTATAATATTTCACTCACTCCAATACATGTTACTAAACCCTTTAACATTTGTACACAAATGTATAAGATATTTGATTTTTATTGTAAGTCGGAGCTTTCGTTGAATTTTATCTGTAACCCCAAAAATTCAACTAATTTAAGAACGTACTGCAGTAAAATCGCAAACTAAGCGCAGAACGCACAGTAACCGCTTTAGGGCTGGGCGCGCCGTCCTTGAGTCTGCTCCACTTACCGTCTAGGAAGCGGACATCTACCGCGCATGCGTACAACTCGAGCGCCTGACGACGGCCGGCGCTTGCAGTGATTCAAAACGTCAAACATTTAAAAGGATTATTCACCTCTCGGACAATACATATTTTTACGTCAGCCAATTGGTAGTTTTTAATATATTTATTCACTCTGTATATGCTGAATTGAGCAAGGGCATGATGACTTGGATGACAATTGATTAAGAGATTTGGATTGTTGTCTGCAACTCTAGTTTGAGGAGAGGTAAAATAATTGTGTACACAGTGGGATTCAGTGTGTCACCTATAGTTGATAACGAGCCAATATTTGTTGATAAGAGGTAAAGAGGGAAGTAATTTTAGTCTCCAATGTAGAAGCACGAAAGACGGGTGTTAAGCTAAAACGTACAAGTAACTACTGAGGAAAGTTTGGTTCTCATCGAAAGCGTGATTGAATAAAAAAAAAAAAAAAAAAAAAAAAGGCGCGATTCAAATAAAAATATTAGTTATTCTATGAAATCTCTCACAAGAACACTGAAAGTAAAAAATGATACAAATTTACGTATGAAAAGTAGAAATGTAGAAATTTATTTAATTTTAAAACAGAAGAGAATTAAAAGAGCTGAACTCATTGGTACAGCTATAGTTCTTAATGCCCCAACTAAATAGGAATATACATTTAACTAATACTTTTACCAGCAGCTTTCTGCAACGCAATAATGAGTTAACAATAAAGATCCCTGGTAAATAGCCTCCATTATATTCCATTTTCGAAATAATCTAGAATAGTAGTATCTCCATTTTCTATTGAAGATTGAGTTAAACTTGGTTCAATGAAAACATAAACTAATAAATTTGTTTCTCAAAAATCGTTCCCAATTTTTTTCTAATATTGAATTGAAAAAAAAAAATATATATATATATTCTCTTGCTCCCATTACAACGAACTTATGTATGTTTTAAATATAGCTAAAAATTAATTCTTAAGTACCGGATGTGTTCATGATCGTAAGAAAGAAAAGAAAAACATCTGGACTCTGGTTCATTACATTTTGAGTACTCGAATACTGGGAAAAAGTAATCGAGTGTTGCTTAGCAGTGGGAGTTCAAGAAGAAAAACAATCGAATACTTATTAGGATAGAGGGGGCGGACGGTTTGAAAGGACCACTCCCTGTTCGATTGTTGACCTTGGTGAGTGTTGTGGGTGCTACGCCCCCTTGGACCCTTGGTCAACGACTTTGGTCATGGGCGTGGATCGGGTACAGTCAAGTTACGAGAGAAAAGAAACCTGGAGTAGTGGAAAAATATTGTTTGGCACATAATTTAGCACATTACAGAATTTAGTAGTAGTTAACGTTTTAAAGAGTTTAGTTATAATTAGTTGTTACAGCTTCCAAAATAAGTTTCAATTCAAACTGCTTGTGAAAAACGTTTCAAAGTTTGATTACGATAAAACGGCGATTAAGGTGCGATGGCTAAATTCTTCCAAGAAAATGTGATAAAAAAGAACCTCTTTATTTTTACTTAGTGATGAATACCTATCTACAAGAAACATATTTGCAATAATTCAATAAGTAACACTGTTTTCCTAAGAAAGGTTTTCTAAAAAGGTCCTTTTTGAAAGTACATCTATTAATACCCCCGTCGCAGCAAACCTGCATACTCAGCGAATTTCCAATGAATTATAACATAACACATTAAGCCACTTAACAAGATTCATAAGAAATATATTCAAAAACAAGCGATATTTAAAATATTTATTATTCTCTATAAGAATAACATTGGGGATGAGTACGCAGGTTTGCTGCAACAAGGAACATCAAATAATGGGTTTTTATGCAAATATCAATAGAACTCAGCTAAGTGAAGTCACATACCAAGTTTCATCCATATACATTCATAAATAAGCGATATATAACATTTTAATTATTTTCCATAAGAACAACATGGGGACCGAGTACCTAGGTTTGCTGCTACGGGAACCATAGGCGAAAAATTGTTTTTTTGTGCAAACAACAATAAACCACAACCAGATGATGCCACATACCAAATTTCGTCAGTTTATGTTCATAAATAAGCGAGATATACAATTTTTCTCTTTCTCCATAAGAATAACATTAGACAACGTACTGTGTTTAGCACTTTCAATATCTCAGTAACCAATTGACGTAGAGCAATGATAAAGATACCAAATTCTTTGTTTTTTTATGCTGAATTCAATGGTGAAAATTAAAATTTGATTTAAAAAAAATTTACATGTGGAAACCCCAAAAAAACCATTTTTGGGGTACAAAACCCCCTCAAAACCCCCCTTCGGCTGGTGCGATTCGTCTGGTTTTCGAACTCGTTCAAATAAATGGTAATTTACACGTTTGTACCAATTTTTATTAAGATCGGACCTTTTTTATGAGAGTTATTGTGCTTACGGACACATATATATATATATATATATATATATATATATATATATATATATATATACATATATAAAAATTTGAACGAATGGTGTTTTTGGCATCTGGGGACCTCAAAATGAAAAGTTATCATGGTCTCGGGCTTAAGTCTTACCATGAGACCTACGGTAATAGCTTCTTCCCTATAGGGGAAATTCGCTAAAAGGACTTTTAAAATGATTACCACCTTTGAAAAGCTTATATTTTCCCATTTGTGTTTGCTGGAAGAAAATAATTGTATTTATTCCAAATTGGTATTTACATCTTTCACTTAATTTTGCAAACAATTGTACAAAATGTTTGCTTTGTAGAACTATTTAATAGCTATGATTCAGTATGGAAGAAAAAAATACCAGAAATATCTAATGTCTCAAAACACCTCCTGGAAAAGGGCCACACCTTGGGAAACATTGAAGACAATTTAAGTGTTCTTCATATTTTTAAAAAAGGAAATGTAAAGAATACCTAGGAGGCTTTGTTTATTTTTAAGGACAAATTTAGGGATAGGGATACATTGGTTTTAATGGACATGCTTCAGCGCGGAAAAAAGCAAACTGGAAAAATCGAATGACGCAAAACACCTTTTGGGAAATGGTTACATCTTGGGAATTATTGAAGGCAGTTTAAGTGTTCTACATTTTATTAAATAAATTATATATAATGAATTATGGAAAAATGTAGGGATAGGTATAAATCGATTAATAAACAAGTAAATTTTGACTGTGGTGGTGCGTATCACAGATTGTTTAAGGAACTTCCGGTAGCGAGTAGTAAATTACACACATTTTTTAACACAAAGTTGTCTCTGTTTCTCTCTGATAGAACTTGATGACCAATGTGGTTGAAATAGGTCGCCTTGTACCATAATTTATGTACATTTATAGTCAAGTATGGTAAGTACAGTATAAGTGTAAATACATTTGGTAGTGAGTGAAACCTAGTTTATTGTATCGACAAGTTGTAATCAAGTTGAACTAACTGGAAGGTTGAACCTCCCAATAAGTCGAGTATTTGCAATGAGCTGTGACTATGCAAAAATAACAATCAATTTGATAAAACCGCAAATAAATTAAAACATATCTGATAATCATTTCCTGAAGAGTATATCCGGAGAAAGAGGTGACGAAGAGCCATTGTTTCCCAGGCTTGGTACCCCACAATTACTCATAACCTATTCTGGGAGCGCTTCCGAACCACCTAATTAGAAAGCAGCAAATTGATGATTCATGAATTTGTTTCCTGCAAGTTTTTAAATGGGATCATATTTTTGTTGATTGTTATTGGTGTGAGCTGACACATTTGTTTTTCAGGACTGAAATTTAGATAAGGAGATTAACAAGGTGTTCATCAGACTAAATAATTCCCTGTTCTTGACAATGTCACTTTGAAGTTGGATCTTTCGTTTATTCAAAGCTGTAAGTACATATAGCTTTGGATGTAAACAACAGAAGAATTAAAATTAAAGTTATCGCTATACGAATTATTCTTTTTTGTTAAAAACATATCCAAATGTTTTAATGATTTCCTGAACACATTGCCAACTTATCTTGTAAACTCAGTAGCATTTTTATTCTTCGAAAGGTAGCTTTATTTGCAAATACTGAAATATTTAGGCAGTGGCTACGTACACGTCCGACGTGAGCCGCTACTGTTCACGTCCGTTCCAAATTATGCACCATACGTTACTTTTCCTGTGATTTTTAAAACAAATTGAGAGCCAGAAAACCTCCTAACCTAACCTACCATAACCTAACCTATCCTAACCTAACGTAACATAACGTAACGTAACCTAACCCAACCTAACCTAAGCGGTAGCGAAGTGAATTTGCCCTTACATTGGACGTGTACGCAGTCACTTCGAAATATTTATTTTGCAAATTTTTGGGCGTCCATCCTCAAATAAGTTATGGCGTTGCAATTTGGGGTGCAAAACCTCAAAAACGAAAACCATCTTCCGTTTAAAAAAATCAATTAGATAAAACTTTAGAATGAAAAAACAAACTGATTCATGATGTGGTTCTGTGCGATTTACCTTTGTGTTTTGGGTTTCTTGAAAATTGTTTTAATTTATTAATTTTCTTTTTTGTACTTTCTTCATGATTTCTAAATATCTTGTTCTGTGTTGTTGCTACTGACGATGTTGTGTTGTAGGTGGTCAACCTCCTGGAGGCGGTGTCAGATTCTATATTTAGAAACATCATGTAACTTGTTTTTCTTGCAGTGACGGTAAAAGTTTCACTACCAAAGCATATTCTCTTATAAAGCATAAACTATTGCCAACTTAGATTTCATTAGGCACTTAGTAACATAAAGTGTAAGTCATTCAAATACAACTTTTGAAAATGAATCTCTGATTTAGATGATGGATCTGTACAACTTTTGAAAACCTCCAAGGAAGTAAAATGATTTTAATTTAAAAGTATTTCTGTTCGACCTATCAGTGCTTTGTATACCTCATGAAGCATCAGTGGACCGAAACTTCTTCCCTGAGGAAGTCCCGTTGAAATTGAGTAGATTAGCAATTGGAGCGAAGCCTATTAAGCATCTGGCTTTCGTATCCAGGTTATAAAACAATCTAATTAAATTTTTTCTGATTTATTCTCTGAGACACGTCATAATAATATAATAATATTTTTACTTCTTGCAACTGATAAATGTATTTAAATATTTTGAAACTAATTGGTTCAGGTTGGGTAGGTTACAAACAGTGTTAACATAAAATGTATTATAACGCTATTTTATTCTAAAAAAAAAAAAAAAAAATAGATCCAGGAATCATAACTATAGAATTCCTTGCAATATGATAATTTACACAATTGATTTTGATCGACAAATTGTATAACCTAATCTATATTGTCGGTCATTTAGATCGGAATTAAATGAAACATTATATTCTGTTATGGACTTGTTAGGATATGTTTTACCACAGCTTGTTATTTTGTTATAACAGTTATAACAGTTTGTTATAACTTGTCATGTTTGTTTATTGTTATTTAGAGCTGTGCATTGGTGTTTGTGATATTTAATCACTACTCGGGTATAATGGTCATGTTAATTATGATCTATTAATATACTTAGGATACATATTGAAGTAGCAACGGTTGTATTTGTATTAAATTGTTGAATACAACCTTGTAAAATGGGTTATCCGTAAATTAATAAATAAAAATGTATTTGAAATGTTTCAAACAAATATAATAATAAATAACGTTCGTAGGGAAGATTATAGTATAGGATTAAAGTCAAAATAGACGACTACTGTTATGTTTTCACCTGTAATATTTCAGATTATGCTGAAACAGTCATCTCTTTTACATTTTAACCTTATCACATGTTTGTTTATGTTTATAAAACTCAATGTTTGTTTTTTTCTAACTTGGAAGCCATGCATTTTCTCTCCTCTTTAAATACAACTAATATTATTTGTAAAAGTGCCTCCTCTATTGAATTTTTTGGTGAGATATATTTTCTCTCTCTGGTCCTCTATGTAACAAGAAAGTATTTACGCACAAAAAGGACAACTACTATGGTTTGTTGATTAAAATAGTTTAGATAATACTGGATCATATTTTTTAAGGTCCCCAAATAATCACATATTTTGAATTATCTCTCTCTAATAAAATGTTTAAACATTTAAAATGCATCAGAAACTATCCTAACTGAAGAGTTAGAGTGGATGTGTGAAGACACATACGATTTAGATAGCAATTAAGACTAGAAGCATCATTATGATAGGTCAATGCCAATCCTTTGCGGTTTCCAAGTCTGCATTAAGGCTTAAACAGATGACCGGTAGAAAACAATGGATCAGCTGGAGATAAGATCAGCTGTTTGCGCCCACAATGCCGTGCGAACTGGCACGTGATATCGCCTTGAACCTAACCTATAACCTAGCATAACCTCAACACGCACCGTTTTCGTGGAGTTTTTTCTCGGGTGAAGGCGAAATTTGAGGTTAATTATGTTGTTTTATCTCAAATTGATTTAATTCTTGTAACCTTCTCATACGAAGCTTGCTAATGTTTACAAACGTAAGACCATTCCTATCTTGAATTGAGCAGTAGATTATGTTTATACATGTTACATATCACAGATTTTTACATGCACTTTTTGTTGTCCTCAAAAGTGCGATAGAACGCTCTTTCATTCTCTAATCATGTCCAAATTCAGCCATTACAACGAGCTATAGCCCCAGTAGTGGATCTTAGATGTTTAAATAAACGGTGTTGTGCTTATCCTAAATTATTAATCTAAATCTATAATGAAAAAAATGTGTTTCTAGGTAAAGAAATGTTGCATGGGGATACTATATATTATGGGGGTTTCGTCTTTATGTATGTAAAACGCTAGGGTGAATTTCGTTAGCAGGACTCCTCCGTTATTTCTGAATCGATTTTGATAATTGAGGTATCAAATAAATAGCGTTGATCCATAGATGTGCAAAGTGATTCCAATTTTTGATACCTCCATTCTTAAGCATGTCCACCCTAAAATTTCATTTTGACCAATAAAGATAACACAGAGATAAGTTTTAATAGCATTCTAAAACAGCTATTCAACAAAGCACAGTTTGACATAATCAACATCTGTTATCAGCTGACAACTTAAACTACTGAAGTGGCAACTGTTTTAGTCAGACTCACAATGGAACATCTTGCTCGGTTTCGAGCAACAAGCTCACTAGTCATACACATCGGATGATTTTCCCCCGAAATAAAATCCACATAGTAAAAAATAACATCCGATATGTGACCCCAGATTGGAAGTTAACGAAGCACTTCAGCTTCAGTGGATAGGTTGAGATGATATTGTAATACGATCATTTTCAGCCCCGCCAACGACATATGGAACGCACTATAACACCTGTCACTTTCCCCGCTCTGTTCGGCCAGTGACCTGAGTTGCTTAACAGTATATTGTTACAGCACGATCTCGTAACAGACAAACTGACCAGTGCCGTGGTGTACCGGCTACTTACTGTGACCCGCGGTGTACTTAACACTCACCAACTCACTCACTCACTCACTCTCTCCGTCACTATCGTCGTGCTGATCTAAGTTAAAATCTAGGCTAACACATATCCTAACCTAACCTAACATAACATAACCGGCCACTTATGACCCATGCTGCACTTAACACTCACCAACTCACTCACTCACTCACTCACTCACTCACTCACCCACTCCGTCACTATCGTCGTACTGAGCTAAGTTAAAATCTAGGCTAACACATATCCTAACTTAACCTAACATAACATAACCGGCCACTTATGACCCATGCTGCACTTAACACTCACCAACTCACTCACTCACTCACTCCATCGCTATCGTCGTGCTGAGCTAAGTTAAAATCTAGGCTAAAACATATCCTAACTTAACCTAACATAACAACCGGCTACTTATGACCCATGCTGTACTTAACACTCACCAACTCACTCACTCGCTCCGTCACTATCGTCGTGCTGATCTAAGGTAAAATCTAGGCTAACAAATATCCTAACCTAACCTAACATAACATAACCGGCTACTTGTGACCCATGCTGTACTTAACACTCACCAACTCACTCACTCACTCACTCGCTCCGTCATTATCGTCGTGCTGATCTAAGGTAAAATCTAGGCTAACACATATCCTAACCTAACCTAACATAACATAACCGGCCGCTTATGACCCATGCTGTACTTAACACCCACTCACTCCCTAACTTTCGTGGTGGTGATTTGGTAACACATAATCTAACCTAACCTAACCTACGGCTTCAGGCCACTCTTTCCGTTAAACTTTCACTTTAACACACTCAATTTCGTGGTGTTGGCATGGTCCAACCTGACCTGACCCAACCTAACTTAATCTAACCGGCTAATTGTTGTGACCCGTGCTGTAGGCCAACTTAACACTCACTACTCACTCCCTCACTCGTAATGCGCTGATAAGCTAACACATAACCTAACCTAACATAACCTAACCGGCTACTTCTTGGAACCCGTACTGTTCGTAACACTCACTCACTCGTGGTGCTGATGTGGGAACACATAAACTAACCTTATGGCTTCAGGCTATTCATTCCACAATGCGTGATGCTCGCTCTTTCACTCTCCTAACTCACTCACTCACTTAATATACACATGGACTTTTTTACTTCACTTACCTACTCTTTCACCTAATACTCGGAGGCGACTTGATAGTCAGCTAGTACAAAGGGTTGAAAGGAAAGTCACCCCCCTCCACCGCTGTTCATACACTGTTTATTGATAAAGCCGACCAAAAATGTTCATTAAAACGTAATGGTGTTCAACGAGCTGTGATCAAATGTTGGGTATAGTGTTGAATGTTAGGTAGTCGGTGTATGTTGTACACCATACCAATGTTATATGATGTTTTCCATTAGTAATAAAATAAAATGGAACACCTTTTGGAATATACATATACAGGTTAAGTATCATTGGCTGGTATCACTGTTTTTTATTATTTTTTATTAGACGAGATCATCTTTTCACTTAATAAGGCGAGTGAACATTCATGCACTGCAGCGCATATAAAAACCAAATGATTTAAAACACCCTAAAACCCATTATTAGAACATCAGGTATTTCAGTAACTATCGATAATGAAATATATAAACAAATTAACTGTTTTACAGTCTGTTATCTTAAATTCATAACATTTGTAGAAGATGTTAGCGTAAAACAGCTATTAACAGTGAATACGTTGCTGGAGACTTTAACAGGTGGTAGTACTGAAGGCTCAATTTATTAACAAAGTTAGCAAATTGTGGACTTTAAATCCTAAAATTCTAATAACATCTATCCACTACATCAGAACATCTACTGACAAATAAAATTCAGTACACAATTTTTGCTGACTTGCAATGTGAAGCATATTTGGTTCAGTGAACCATTTTAAGTAGTAGGGTCTTTATTTATTTTCAATCAAATATTCGCATTTGAAGTTCTATAAGGAGATGACAATGGTTGACTACCAAGTAACCATCGAGATCAAGGAAAGATTATCCTTCCACTGTTCACACATTGTCTATTGACAACCAACCAGGAAACCACCAGTGGCACGTAATGCTGTTTACCGATTATCTGTGATAAACCTTGCAATACAAACGAGTTCGCACGCAGCACGCTGACGTGAGGGAAGTGAATTTCCACATAAAAAAATATAAAAACTCAAAATCAGTTAAAAACGTACATTTATTCCAACTTTTATTCAAATCTGAAAACATTGATTTGTTGGCTGTTCTGATGCTCCTGGTTCTATATACCTGCAATGCAGGGAATACAATTTTGCGCATTATAAGGTTAGGGGAAGGTCCAGTCAGGCTTTAAAGTAGGCGTGAGGTTGTTGGGGATGATAAAAGTACACCAACAAATGAATAACAGGCTTTTCTAATGTAAAATCCCCATAAGGCAACGTACTGTGTTTGGTCGATACACATTTTCTTTAATAACTCGGTAAATATTTTGCTAGAATGAAGAGAGAGGGCTTAAAACTTTTGCCTCTCCAATTCCCATCTTTTTACATGCATTCATTTTACATACGGGGCTTTTCTGACCCTTTTTGGGCCCAAAAACTCAAAATTTGAAAGATTAATCCCCAAAATACCCCCCGTCGCAGCAAACCTGCGTACTCAGCGAATTTCCAATGCATTGATATGTTTCTCACTAGTACATAAAGCCACTCACCAAGTTTGACAAAAATACATTCATAAATAAGTGATTTATTACATTTTATTTATTCCCCATAAGAATAACATTAGGACTGAGTACGCAGGTTTGTGGCAACGAGGAAGATAAGAAATGAGTTTTTATGCAATTATCAATGTGAACCAGGTGAAGCTACTTACCATGTTTTATTAATTTATGTTCATAATTAAGGGAGATAGAAAACTTTACTTATTCTCCATAAGAATAACATTAGGGCTGAGTATGCAGGTTAGCTGCTACGGGGACAATCAAAAAAACATTTTTTTTGGTGCAATTATCAATATACCAGTACAACATGAAGCCACATACCAAATTTCATCAATATACATTCATAAATAATCAAGATATCAAATTTTATTTATTCTCCATAAGGATAACATTGGACAACGTACTGTGTTTAGCACTTTGAATATCTCTGCAACGGTTTGACGTAGAATCACAATTTAAACACCAAAATGATTGTTTTGTGGAGCTGAAGTGATTGGTAAAAGAAAATGTGAAGTTTAAAGTAAAATTAACTGAGGAAAAGCCAAAAACCTTTTTCCCATAAGATTAACATGGGAGATTTTTTGAGCATGTTTTTTAGATTTTTTCCGCAACCACTTAACCTAGGTTAATAATTCAAAATACCATATTATTTGTTTTTTTAAGCTCTATAACATGGTCTAAACCAAAATTAAGTGTTTTAAAAATTTTAGGGTAAAAAATGCAAAAAACTGATTTTTGGAAAATTTAAAACCCCCATAAACCTCCCTTCCCATAGTCCGATTTTTCTGGTTTTCGAACTTATAGTCATAAATGTCAGTTTACACATTTGAGCCAAATTTCATCGAAATCGGACGTTTTTTACTCAAGTTATCGCATTCACGGACACACATATATATATATATATATATATATATATATATATATATATAGATATATATATACATATATATAAATTTGAACGAATAGTGTTTTGGACATCTGGGGACCTCAAAACAAAAAGTTATCATGGTCTCGGGCTTAAGTCTTACCATGAGACCTACGGTAATAGCTTCTTCCCTATAGGGGAAATTCGCTAAAAGGGGTTTAGAGTTTTCCGATTGTTTTGCCCAACGAACTTGTCCAACTGATTACAGAAAGGAATGTCCCTACCAAATTTGAAGTAAATCGGACAAAAAATACGACCACTCGAGTGCAAACACATACACACACACACACATATATATATATATAAAATTTTGAACGACCCCCCAAAACGTGTTCAGGGGGTCACGTTAGGAACTTCTATGATGGTCCCGGCTTAAGTTTCACAGTGCGGGTCATGCTAATAGTTCACAATCCAAAGGAAATTCACTAACAAACCAAACCACTCTGTTCAATTGCATAGATAAGGAAGGATTGTGGTGAAGGTAAATTTATTCTTACCTCTTAGTTCACTAGCTCACCATCAAGTCATTCCCTTACTTGTTCACTTAATCGCTTCCTCATTCATATACACACTAACGTACTCATTTAATTATTCACACATATTTAATTCACTCACTTACTTCTTATGTAATATTATCTATTTATTAAAAGTAATAAATTTAATTCTGTGCAAAACTTAATGCTTCTAATCCTTCCGGTTTAGACTATAAGTTAAAGGCCAGTCTGTCAGTGAGTAATAATAAGTAGAAGAAAATTTATGTAACTGATTTTCCTTTATATACGCTTAGAAGGGAAACAATACTTCTTTATTCCTTTCTTATACATTATGTACTTATTATATACTATTTAAATTTAATTTATTTGCATTTAATTAATTATTTTCAATAATCTCATCTTCATTTCTTTAAGGATGATGAATTTTACTGATAATCCATCTTAGATATATTGTGCATTATATAATATGGGACATTTATTAGTGAGTTTCCAATGGAAAGTGAACTATTAGCATGACCCGCACGGTGAAACTTAAGCCTGGGACCACCATAGAAGTTTGTAACGTGACCCCCTGAACACGTTTTGGGGGGTCGTTCAAAATTATATATATATATATATATATATATGTGTGTGTGTGTGTGTGTGTGTGTGTGTGTGTGTGTGTGTGTGTGTGTGTGTGTGTGTGTGTGTGTGTGTGTGTGTGTGTGTGTGTGTGTATACACTCTAGCGATCGCATTTTTTGTCCGACTTACTTTAAATGTGGTAGAAACGTTCCTTCTATAATCAGTTGAACAAATTCGTTGGTCAAAAGACTCGGATAACACTAAACCCCTTTTTGGGGATTATTCTTTCAAATTTTGAGTTTTTGGGACCAAAAAGGGTCGGAAAAGCCCCGGACGTACAATGAATGAATGTATAAAGATGGGAATTAGTGAAGCAAAAGTTTTAAGCCTTCTCTCGTCATTCTAGCCTACATATTTACCGAGTTATTAAAGAAAATGTACATCGGCTAAACACAGTACGTTGTCTTATGGGGTTTTTACATTAGAAAAACATGTTATTCATTTGTTGGTGTATTTAATTCATCCCCAGCAACCTCGCGCCTACTTTTAAGCCTGACTGGACCTTCTATTAACCTTATAATGCGCAAAATTGTATTCCTAACATTGCAGGTAAATTAAACCAGGAGCATCAGAACAGCCAAAAAAATCAATGTTTTCAGATTTCAATAAAATTGGCATTAATGTATTTTTTAACACTGGATTTGAGTTTTAAAAGTTTTATGTGTGGAAATTCACTTCCCTCACGTTAGCGTGCTGCGAGCGAACTCGTTTTATAAGTAAAATGTTCAAATAGCAAAAATTAGGAGGCCAATAAGTGTTAACAATGTAAACATTATGAAAATATGAATGTACGTGAGAAGGTTGTGCAGTAATTAAGGTTACTAATTACAATAAAAAACTCATTCCAATGTTAATTGTGGTTGGGATTACTTAATGTTTCCCTCACATGTAACAGTGTAACATTAACGAGGCCTTGAGTAGGGACTCATTACACAATATGAGTCATGGTGGTATTGTTTCATAAACATATTTTTCTGGTCATGGAACTTTACAATGTGATAATGACGCACCGTAGTGTCGTTGCTAGTAAAATTCTTACTGTTAGATTTTTACATTTTGGAGGAATTGAACCATCATCTAACAGCGGGTTTTACCTGCCAAAACCACCAAATGGTCAAACAACTTATTTGCAAGATGATAATTTGAGGAAGGTAGGATAGCCTATTCAATAAACAAGAGTTTGGGAATGGCTAACGTTTTAATTTGCCACCCTACCCTATCCTACACTCTTTTACGAGCAAAGTCTCTGTTGGTCTACAACATTTATCTTTGGAACCGAGTGAAAGTATTTTGCTTAACGGAAAATATCTTTGGATCTTTGGAATAACGGGTTATTGGGCCTCAAAAATAGATTAGTAACAACCTCAATCCCAGGAAAAGTTAGGTTAAAAAGAACTTATTGTAAAATTGGACATTTTATTTACTTTGTTATCTATGGAGTTTTAAATTAAAACAAATCATAACAGCTGTTCATAAACAACCGGTATATTGTCAAAATGACACATACTGGTAATGTATCAACATATGATTTCCTGGGAACTGTGGTTGCCATATGAAATCGGCCCTCAACGGCTCTCTGACTGGTCTATACTAGTACAGAGGTCGACATTGGGTACAGCAAAATGAAGCTGTCATAGTATTGGTAAGTCTTTTGGCTATCCAGTGGGAAGTTGACATTGGTTCCTGTTTGTCTCTTCTGGAGGCTTGTCTCCCAGTTGAGCCTGGATACCCAGTCTAGTCCAAGTCCTTGGAGGGAGTAGTGGATCTTCCTTGCAGCCTGGGACGAGTGCCTGGGAGGAAGGGCCCTTACCCGACGGTCTTTGGTCTGCCGGGCTTGGGGACGAACCATCCTGAGGCCACACGATCCCTGAAAGGTTGGAGGCTCTGTGCGATGGCGGTCCCTGTCTGATGGACTTAGGGGGACGTTGGGTTAGAGGGCGAATCGTCCTGGGGTGTTGTCACCCACAGAGCCCGGGAGCTAGGTAAGGATCTCTCTCCCTTTCTGGAGCGAGGCAGATTGACCCCATCCTACCACCTTTCCCATCCCTCTTTTCCCTCTTTCCGGTGGTTTTACAATATCCCAAGGGAGACGTACCTAGCCGGCCATGCCGGGGCCTTCTAACCCCCCCCAAACAAACAAACAACCATGAAATCAAGACTGCATATAGAGGGAAAATATCCATAGTGAACCAAATGCATCAAACATAAATACAACATGAAGGGCCACTTGGAGTAACTAGGGTAACAATAACAAGCAAAAAAAGACAAATAAGAGAAGAAAGTATGAATGTGATTAAAGGGGGCGTTTAACAAAATTATACCACGCCTACTGAACGCGGAAAGTTTGGTCACTCAAGTACTACGTTAAGAAATATGAAGAGCAAGTTTTAAAAAAAATTTAAAAACCTGGGGACAATTTCTCAAAACATTCAAACAATTATTTGTATATGTTACTAACGGGTAACCTCTTTTGTACTGTAATACCTTATAACACTAGTTTTAGAATCAAAAGAGTTGTATTTGGATAAGGTAATGCAAATTAAGTCAATGCTGCCAGTTAGTCAAACCATTTACTACTGAAAGGGAAACTCATATATTGAATTTTATTAGAATACATATTTATCAATAGGTTCTACATGCTGGCAGTTATTTAGGGGTTACTTTTCCGTGTACATACAAAATGCATTGCGATGTGTGAATAGCTTTTGACTATTTCAAACCCAACCCTGTCTCACTTACTAGAATAACATGTTAAGCAAGTTTTGTTACACAGTAAGATCCAGTTTAGATACTTAATAGCAACAAATAAATACGTTCAACCTGTTAAGTTTTTGACAGAAGATACATTTTTCTCTAAGACAAAACCCCTGTCAACTCTAAGTGCTGCGTCATGTTAATCTTATCTTTGTCTAGAGTTCTGTCTAGCGGAAGACAACTCTCTCTTCTTGTGGTCAGTGGTTTAACAAGAGACCGGAGTCATCTTACACTCTGCAGGTGACGCTTGAAACACAATCGTGTACAAGACTTCTTAGTAATATTACTAATAATTCTTGATACAACTTTAGAATAGAACCATAGTAGAACTATATTTGCAGACCTATGTTATAGTTGGAAAAGAGAAGTATCACAGGTAAATTTCAGAAATCAGTTGATACCAATTTCAACCAGCGAATGATTTAAACGTTTTGTAATTCTCAGTCAAAACATTTTGAAATAAATTTGTAACAATATTGTATGTTTTAAGACCATATTTGCTATTCACATTTTGAAAAAAAAAATGTCCTTCTATTATCTAAACTCATCCGAATTAAATATTACAACGAAAGATTTACTGGAAAATTATAACTACAATTATATCAGTTAAAACATCAAGAATAAATATTATTCAAAACGTACTCTTTACACCATAAAAGTTGAAAAGCTAAACTCAAAATATTTATTTTGGTGCCAGAAGAATCAAAGCATTGGTAGTTGGTTAGTGAACTGAAACGAAGAAAACTATACTTTTGATTTTTAAGTATCCCGAGAATTTTATTAAAATAAAGATTTAAAATTACACCTAAATGAGTTTAAGCATTTTATTCTGAATGGAGTACTATTTCGCAGATGGTTTATAAAACAATTTTGTTCAAGGAGTTTATATCTATAGTAATTGAGGCGATTTTAAAAACAAAACTCCACCGTTATTTCTTCATTAATTTTGTCAATTAATGTATAAAATAAATGGTTTCAATTCGTGGTTGTGCAATGTGATTTTCAATTTTCGATACCTCTACTCTGAAGGACACAGTACAACCTCACTGATCTCTTTGTGTAATCTACCACTGCAGTCTATACTCAACAAAACATGGTTTAAAGTTATGAACTGAGAAAACAAAATACTAAAATAAGATAAGTCACAAGATTGCTCGATTAGATGAAAACATCATTGCTCGTTTTATGTAACAGGCTCTATATAATATTTTGTGACCCAAATCATAATATTTACATATTCCGTAAGTCTAAATTCCAGATTCCACATGAGCGTTTTGATTCGCTTACCACTAGTGGTGATTCATTCATTAATTATTCGCTTCCTCTATTCAATTTATACAGGTGATTCACGTCGGTATTCACATCCTTGAGCGGTGCGGGTTTCTAACGGACAGTCATCACAGTCCATTAAGCGACATGAGCGGCATTACACGAAACATCGGTTATTTGCTATTTTTTCCCGCCACCAGCGCCCCCCGCGGCGGTCCTTGGAAGTGGAAAGTGTCCGGAAACACCGACGACGTGCGGAGGCCACGTTTTTACCGACCACAAGAAACCGCTTGTACTGCGGTCGGTAATTTGATTTGCGGTACGTCTTTCTCCCCTCCCCTCACCCAAAAGAAAACAAATTCAAGCAAGTATCGTGTTTACACTATGTTATTTACGAAAGGTAACAAATTAAATCTATATACTTTATGGATTTTGCGATTGAGTCAAAATAAACTTGTAAGTCTACCTTAAAAGGTTTCGATGATAAATTGCAACAAATAACCGAATAAGTATTAGTAACACCGAGTTGAGTAGTTTTGACATTTGCCTCCTTTCTGCAAGATAATATAACCTGGAATATAACACTCCAGGTGTTATTATGGATCGATGTTCTTTCAAGTTGAAAGCCATGAGTTTACATGCTTTATTTTCCCTGTATCATATCCACTTTACATGACTTTATTCAATGGTTCTAGTAACTTTCCTCCCGAAAGTCCATATGGTGTTGTATTTCCACGTGGGAATTACATCGATGGTTGACTGTTCTCTCAAAAGCTGTTTTAATTATTTTATTTTTGATTCAACATTCCTTAAGCCCAACAATAATATTCAACCTACAACTTATTCAATATAATCTTTTCTGAGGATGGTGTCTAGGAGATATTTTTAACCAATAAAATTGTTAATTAAAAAATTTGAAGGAAATCGATTTTGCCGTTTTGAATTTCAGCCAATAAGCTTCACACTTCTAGAGCTCCCACACATGGTAATCTCCAAGAATAAGGTAAACCTTAAATTTTGGCCGCCATTTACCCATCTGACCCCACCGTTACCATAGCAACACAAAACAATGTAACCTTAATATGTTGTCCAACCGTTTCCCATATAGAAAACAATATACAGTTCCCCACATTCGAAGTTTAAGTGTTTTTCAGATTAATTAATTAAAATCTCTATGAATATGTGACAAAAGTAGAATTAAATAAATATTTTCTTTTACAATACAACTTATAAGTCAAATATATTTTCGATCATCAACCAAGATATTAAAGATTGCTAAAATTATAGTATAGAGGAAACTGTACCATCTGTTTTTTTAAAACACCACTAAACCAACGAGTTTCTCCCCACCCTAAAAGGCAGTGCCCCAGGCCACTCTATTTATACACCGCGAATACAAGCCCCCTTGCATTATTTCACCGGGTCTTTCTGCAGTCAAGGACCTCTGAAAATGGAGGCTTGATTCTCAAGCCTTTGTCGCTACCAAGGCCGGCCTCGCAGTGTCTGGTCCTAACGCCAGCGGGGATTCAACAATGGGAATTAATTAGGTTTATCAACACGTTAAGCTTCGGGTGTTTCAGCGTTCCTTTTATCTCATTCTTCCTAGTGTTTATTCCAGCTACTAGCATCCCAGACGGTGTTTTTATTTATTTGATTTTATTTCCAACGGCAGCAAACCAATTTTAAATAGTTTACATGTTGATGGTGGTTGTGAAAGTATCTAATAATTAATAATTGCTCACAAGTTAATTAAAAATAATAAATCTTAAAGTTAACAATGATCTAAATATTTCAAATACGCCTAAATTAAATCAAACAACTAACAATGACATTCATTTTCCTAATACAATCGAGATAAAAACTATTACAAATTCAACAAGTAATAATGAAAATGGATAGTATAACAACAACAACAACAAAATGTGCTATCAATTCAAAAAACGAGCAGATAATATGCACAAATATGTAGACTGGATCATCCCAGCATTAATGGGTGTCATAATAGATCCTGAAGCTCAGGCCCTGAAGCTCAACCATGAAAGCTCCTGAAATCCTGAAGTACTTGCTTCAAGTCACTGAGGATAAATTGCAATTCAATCACGTCTACTAACGTTGCAGATTTCATGTGAAATCACTGTGTATAACTTATGGTTAAACCAATGATATTCTCCCGACAAGACTCTGTTTTCTGATATAAATGTAGGGAAAAACTAAATATACCTTTTAATTTTAAATTAATTTACTTAAAATAATTCCCAGAACTTTGACTTGCATGGGTTATGATTTATTTTGTCAATATTACTTTTTTAGTAGGAGTCTGTTGGACTGTTACTAAAGTGATTTTCCTAAAGGAAATTTGCTTAAAGAATAGTATGGCTATAGTTCGGGCAGTAATTTAATATAATTTATCATTCTTTGAAATCAAACTCATACACTTCAATAACAAGCAATTAAATATACGCAACGTACTAAAGCATTTAAAATACAAAAAATCAATAAAATTTATATTTTTTAGGCAAAACTAGGAGAAAGTTAGATTAAGATTCCACTTAAATGTTGTTAATTAACACAAACAAATCTCAAATAAAACATAACAAATTATTATGTATGTCACCGCTGGAGGCATTTCGTTTGTGGTATTTAGAGAACACAAACACTTTTAAGGGATAGCAGCCCAACCCATACTGAAGTGGACATCCTGGGATTTCAACTCGTCGACCCTTGAACCGAAGTCCAAAATGCCAAACCAACACCTAAATCCCTAATCCTTAACATTTATCTTAATTTTGTTAACACACGTCAATACCAAATTAAAAAATAATACAGCACACCTTGATGGCAATTTGTTTACCAATTAACGTTGACAAGATGCAAGCTTTATTAAAAGAATATTCATTGTGCAATGAACTAGTTATTTCATAATAAATCTTGAGGGTTTATCTCTTCGAAACCGTATCTAGCGAAGAATTCAAACTAGATCCAAAAACTGATTTACTTTATTTATACTTACACCGTGGTATTTTAAATCTTAAGTCCCCCACTGGATTTGCCATGCTGTGTTATATTGTTACACTCCACCATTCTCCCTGGCTGACTAGCAACAGCAGGTGTGATTGTTTACGTTAGGACGAGGCCGCCTTTCACAAACGATGGAATAATACCGGCCCCAGCGCGGGCCCTTGGGGGACTCCACTGTAGTGCTTTGACATGGCGACGTTCAGACTGAATAGTACAGTTCACCGATACAAACTGGATACTACTCAGTGGACCAACTATGTTGGAAGTGACAACTATGCCAGAATGTAATCTAACTTCGTGAAACACAGCAGTGCAAATACTGAAGAGTTTTTATAAATCAGTAAGACTTATAATCATTTAATAACTAATAAATATTAAATGTAAGAGACGAAGTAAGGTGGAGAGTAAATATTTGACTATCACTTCCTTCCAAATATGTCAGCTTACGGTCTTTAGAACAATTCCAGCATTTGCTTTGAACATATGAGAAACCGTACAAACCCTTTGCAACTGAAAGTGTGGTGCAAGCATTACCGCTTGGGATATTTTGTAAGCAGTAGGCAATAAACAAAGATTGTATAGATATAACATCTGGGTTCGTAATATGTTATTTAAAATTTGAAATGTTATTGTCAATAATCTCTTGCTGCCCTTAGTCATTGGGCTATTAATTAATGACCCTGGCCAAAGAATCAGACAACTTCATTCAGTAACAAGGCTAGACAGGGCATTTAAATAATTCTACACTCATCTATACATCACCTTACAATACACCCTAGTTGTGTCAAAATCTTATGCAGGGTTTAGTGAATATAGTTCACTAAGCCATTGATACACGAATACATTTCTTATAAGCTTAGGCCAAGCTTACCAAGTAAGCATAAGCCAAGCTTACCAAGCTAATACATTTGTTGGCCACACCAACTTAAATCTACTGGATCTGACATTGTACAATTTTTATCTCTTAGTTATGACGACCTAGAAAATTATTTATATTGGAAGAAGTATCAAAGTTACTGATATAAAAGTATTTGTTTGCAACATGCACCATCTTTAAATGGAAGCGAAACTGAAAAAGCATTATCTATGCAACTGATTGATTTAATTCATAAGAAAAGTACAAATAAAACTAATATTTGCTTGGTTTCTCTATAATAGTATTATATTATCGACATTGTTAAGATTTAATTTATGTTGTGCCCATGATTTAAATATTGCCTGTGAGATTAAGCTTTCTATTATTATTTGTCATCTTGAAATTGTCAATGATAATCTACGTAATGGGTTACCATTGGAAATAAATAAAAAATGTGTAAATGAAAAATGGTGTATTGCATGTTATAGGCCTAGTTTTATCGGTGATTAAATGACATTCATACATAACTTGTTGAAGGTATAACCAACAAACTGTGACAGTAAGATTGTGGTGAAGGATGGCCAGTAAATGTCTAACTCACACGGTTTGATGCATATATCATGCACAGGAATTACATTAGGTGGTCCTAATAGGCTATAAACTTCTGACAAGGATAGAGAGAAGATTTAAAAAGGTCGTGAAAGAAACCCTCTATAAAATACTTCAAAGTGGAATTTACTTTCTCTTGTTGGGGGTAGAGTGATGGGTGTCTGACCTATGAAGTGATTTAAGAAACATGAGTGACTATGTTTATGTTTAGTGAAATAATAATTCCACCGACCTCATAGTACCCATATCTGTTGTATTAAGATTGATATTTTGGTACACAAAGTTTCCATCTCACTTAGTTCCTAGAGTTTCATCCTACAGTTTCAACTTGGGTGCTGATAAGTTAAGGCTCCTGGCTACCCACGGGAAAAATGTGCGTCGCCGCGTGAAAATAGATTGTTAAGATAAGGAAATGTAGCGTGTTAGATATCCAAAGGGTTTTAGTTGTCTGCTATAGTGTTATCAACATACTCCAAGCGTCATTTGATAGAAAGACTTTATTTATGCTGATGCTAGTTCAAGTTTTAAACGAGTTCACACGTAGCACGCTGACGTGAGGGAAGTGAATTTCCTAAAAAAAGTTTAAAACTCAAAATATGTGTAAAAACATACATGTATTCCAATTTTTATTGAAATCTGAAAACATTAATTTTTTGGCTGTTCTGGTGCTTCTAGTTTCATTTATCTGAAAAGCTGGGAATACAATTTTGCGCATTATAATGTTAGGAGAAGGTCCAGGCAGGCTTGAAAGTAGGCGTGAGTTGCTGGGGATGATAAAAGTACTCTAACAAAGGAATAACAGGCTTTTCTAGTGTAAAACCCCCATAAGACAACGTATTGTGTTTAGTCGAAACACATTTTTTTAATAACTCGGTAAATATTTATGCTAGAATGACGAGAGAGAGCTTAAAACTTTTGCCTTACTAATTCACATCTTTTTAAATGCATTAATTTTACATCCAGGGCGTTTCTGACCCTTTTTGGGCCCGAAAACTCGAAATTTTAAAGATTAATTCCCAAAAAGAGGTTTAGAGCTTTCCGATTGTTTTGCCCAACAAACTTGTCCAACTAATTACAGAAAGGAACGTCCCTACCAAATTTGAAGTTAATCGCACAAAAAATTCGACCGCTAGAGTGCATACACATATATATAAAATTTGGTAAATTTGGTAGGGACATTCCTTTCTGTAATCAGTGTGTATATATATTATATATATACATATATATGTACAATTTTGAACGACCCCTAAAACGTGTTCAGGGGGTCACGTTAGGCACTTCTATGGTGGTCCCGGGCTTAAGTTTCACCGTGCGGATTATGCTAATAGTTCACTTTCCAAAGGAAATTCACTAATTATGATTCTGAAGTAGTGGTAGTTTGAAAAATCTTTACACATGCCCTGCCTTTGCATAATACTATAAATTCAACTAAAATAAAAAAAAAATTAAAAGGAAAAAGATCTAGCTATAATCGAAATGGTTTATATAGGTGCTGTGAAGTGGAACCCTGAAACTCCACCGCACGGCAGAGGTGGGCCTAAGCCTTAACTACATCCTATAATATGCTCTAATATGAGTATAGTTTTCTTGCTTGCTTGTTGGGTTGGTTTATTGATTGCAGTTATGCTTTCAAAAAGGCACCAACAATTTCCTTCAAAAGTTGGAAGTAGCTAATTCGTACAATACAAATAGGTTCTAGATAGGTCTCATGCCCAGGGAAATCTAATAATGTAAAAAACGTATATGATAGGTAAACAAAAATTAACATTGGACTTGCAATTTAAAATCAATGCAAAAAAATCGTAACAGCTGTCAAAAATTAATCACTGAACTGTCATACTCATTTGATTTCTTGAGAGCAGTCACTAAAACCATTGAATGAAGACATTTAGAGTGGTCATATCCAAAACGAATGAAATGGACATTGAGCTATAAAAAAAACTGGAGTAACCTTAGACACGCAGAAAAGAAGAAAATTAACTAAATAAAAATTCTGCTCGTCAGAAAGATGTCGAGGTGAAAGACTCCTTCAAGTGAGATACAGAAACTGACTAACCTTCCCCGAGGAAAGCTCGGTCCCCCGGGTAATGCAGGAAACTCGTTAGCAGTTATAACCTGCATGAAATAATCCCGAGAATGTCCAGGAGGATGTTGTTAGCAGGTAGTCCACTCCACATTCGTTTGTGCCGCCCTATTTGGCATCAGTGTTGGATCGGTGAACTCTCCATGGTTTATACCACTTTCGCTCACCGTTCACTGAGCGAAAAACTCATTGATTGATTTTAAAGCAGTTGACTATTTAGTACCTGGTGGCCGAGCTTTGCTCGGGAAGATCAGTCAGTTTAGATGACTTGGAGGAGTATTTCACTAAGTCCCTCTACAATGAGCATATTTTCTTATCTAATTTGCCTTTTAGCGAATTTCTTCTATAGGGAAGAAGCTATTACAGTAGTTAGCGAATTTCTCCTACAGGAAAGAAGCTGTTACCGTAGTCGGCATGGTAAGACCTAGGCCCGGGAGCATGATAACTTTTCGTTTTGAGGTCCCCAGACCCCAAAAACACCATTCGTTCGAAACTGTATATATTATATATTATTGTGAGTTATTGTGTCCGTGAGCACAATAACTCGTAAAAATGATCCGATTTTGATGAAATTTGGTATAAACATGTAAAGCAACATTTATGACTTTAAGTTCGAAAACGAGTCAGTTCGCTCCATACGAAGGGGTATTTTGGGTGGGTTTTGTACCCCAAAAATCGGTTTTTTGAAGTGTTTACATATAATGTTTGTAATAGTCAAATTTTAGTTGTTACCATAGGATTCAGCTTAAAAAACACACAATTTGGTTTTATCATTCCTCTAGGTCGATTGGTTACCGAGATATTGAAAGTGCTAAACACAGTACTTTGTCTAATGTTATTGTTATGGAGGAAAAGAAAACTTTTATATCTCACTTATTTATGAATGTATAATGACTAAACTTGGTATACGGCTTCATATGGTTATGGTCTATTGATAATTGCTCTAAAAAACAAGTTTTTCCAAAGGCTCCCTTAGAAGTGAACCTGCGTACTCAGCCCCCATGTTATTCTTATGGAGAATAATTAAATGCTATGTCTCCCTTAATTATGAACAAAAATGAATAAAAACTAATATACGACTTCACCTAGTTGAGTTATATTGATATTAGCATAAAAACCCATTTGTTATGTTCCTTGTTGCAGCAAACCTGCGCACTCAGCCCCAATGTTATTCTTATGGAGAATAATTAAAATTGTATATATCGCTTATTTGTGAATATATTTTTATGAAATTTGGTAAGTGGCTTTATGCAGTATTAAGAAATTTATATATCCATTGGAAATTCGCTGAGTATGCAGGTTTGATGCTACGGGGGTATTTTATGTTGAAGCTGTTTTTGAGATGAAAGTTGCAAGCAATTAAGCAAGCAAGCAAACCTTATTCATTTTATAACAGCCAATATAACAGCAGTATAGGATAACAGTCCAATCACCTATTAATCAAACCTGAGTTTGACGAACTTTTTATTTAGCTATGGAACGTTCATCTCACCAAGATGTTCGGTAGATGATAACGTATAGCTCCAGGGTCACAACAAAATACATTTCACGTAACTTTTGCAGTTATGATTAAAATGCAGATTTTAAAGAGTTATTTAGGTGCAACCATCTTTAAGATTTTAGACAATGACATTTATATTGTTGTATTTATAAAATTGTACAACTGGAAAGATTTTTACTAAAGCCTTGTCCACACCAAGAAAACATGTTTTCCAAATATATCTGTTGAGAATAAAACAGAACAAAAATTGTTAACAGTTTTTAAAATTTTGTTTTACAAACCAAATACTCAGTTTCTAACAGACAATCCAGTTCTAGAAAAAAAACATCAAACACTGTTTGTCATGTATCCTAATTTTTGTTAAAACACTAAAAGACTGAGCAAACATATTTTTCAAAAAATTGCTTGGTGTGTACAAGCATTAAAATAAATTTTAAAATGTTGTATAAACTATGTAAATACTACAACAAACTTTTATTATACTTTATCAAGCTGTAGAATACTTGCAAAATATAATCTGAATATTTACCATATTTAACATGTTTTCATAAGGTATCTGGTGGAAATGTTTTAGAATTCTTTTTTAAAATCTAATTTAGTATCGTTTAGAGGGATTGAATTATCAACAACATTAGCCACCCTCAGCTTACCCAGTTCAGGAAAGCTAAAAATAGATTAGTGGCTTTACATAAATCCCATTATGAAAACAACTTTTTTTGTGACACTTTTATAATAAGTGATTCCTCATTTAATAACCAAATTATACAATCATTTATCATTATAGCTTGAAATAAAATTATGTATTATATTTACGTTCTATCCTGAATCCGTTTAAATAGAAAAAACGTAAATCCAAGTTAGAAAAACCTCATCAGGTTATTTCCTTTCAAATTCATGTTATTTAAAGAGTTATAAACCAAACAATAAGTGACGTAATAAATATAATATCTTACATGACATGACTCTTATTGTTGGAGATTAGGAACGATAGTTTTGATCGATATCATCTTTCACGGCCACTGCTTTCACCATACAGCTATTGACAAACACAGTCTGTCTGCTCATATCTACTACTGTATAAGGAATTTGTTAGTTTATATTTGACCGAGGAATAGCAGCGGGCTTAAACCTCAACCTTGTCTGACTCCAATCATACGGCTAGTTTATGCAATTTAAAAAATGTTCTTTGTGTAATTGGTGGATATACCTAATAGGAATTTTATCAGAAAAACTGGTTAGTTACATAAGTTATAAATAAAAGTTAAGTACATATATTTATAGTGAATAGCTCCTATGTATATTTTTGTTCGTAAATATAACGTTGTTAGGCAAAAATGTTTCGAGGTTTGAAAAACAGAATTCTTTGTAATATAAACGTTTCCTTCCAAATTTTATACTGAATTTTTTCCAATCTTTTAAAAGCTGTCTTTGAGGATATGATAGACCACCTAAGAACTTTATACACTAAAAAGGAGAAGATATTCTAAGCTAACCAATTAATTAATTTATTATTTAATGCCTCCAAATCTACTATGAGAATAGATATATAGGTTTAAATACCTTAATTCAACAGTTCTAATTCCAAAAAAGATTATTTCCTACCCTCTAGAAAACTTGTTCCATCATCAGGAATGTTAAAAATATGTCTTTCTATTTTGGAAAAATATTTGTCAAAAAATAAAATATTACAATAATAACACATACATAGATGGAAAAACAAATTTAAATACGAATTTGGCATATCGATAGCCTAATGGTTAGCGTCTTGGACTTCGGTTCAAGGGGTCACGGGTTCAAATTCACGGGTGTCCACAGAAATGTGAGGGATTTTGGACCGCTTTCACTAATAGCGTTAGTGTGTTCTCTTGAAAAAAATGTGGTTGCCGTTTAAATTTTTAAAAAATTGTGCCGGCCGGCAATACTTTCCTACTTTGAGGACGTGTATTGAGGACCTTTATCTAACTGAAGTATGTAATAATACCCCCGTAGCAGCAAACCTGCGTACTCAGCGAATTTCCAATGCAAATATACCACACAAAGCCACATACCAAGTTTCATCA
Organism: Allygus modestus; assembly: GCA_963675035.1. Taxonomy (NCBI): domain Eukaryota; kingdom Metazoa; phylum Arthropoda; class Insecta; order Hemiptera; family Cicadellidae; genus Allygus; species Allygus modestus. The sequence continues at coordinate 533,165,826 of OY776111.1, forward strand.
GTTAACGATTTATGACATTTTAATTATTCTCCATAAGAATAACATCGCAGCTGAGTATGCAGGTTTGCTGAAGCAAGGAACACAAAAAATGGGGTTTTATACAAATATCATGTAGGTAAAGCCACATCAAAAATTTCATTAATTTATTTTCATAATGAAGGCAGATAACACGTTACTTATTCTCTATAAGAATAACATGGCGGCTGAGTGTGCAGGTTTGCTGAAGCAAGGAACACAAAAAATGGGGTTTTATACAAATATCATGTAGGTAAAGCCACATAAAAAATTTCATTAATTTATTTTCATAATGAAGGCAGATAACACGTTACTTATTCTCTATAAGAATAACATGGGGCTGAGTACGCAGGTTTGCTGCTACGGGAGCCTTGGGTAAAAATTGTCTTTTTGAGCAAATATCAATGGTCCACAACCAGATGAAGCCGTATACCATGTTTCGTCAGTATACGTTCATAAATAAGCGAGATATGAAATTTTTATTTTTCTCCATAAGAATGACATTAGACAACGTAATGTGTTTAGCACTTTCAATATCTCGGTAACCAATTGACGCATAGAAATGATCAAAATACCAAATTGTGTGTTTTTTTAAGCTGAATCCAATGGGAAAAAATAAAATTGGACTAATTCCAAAATTATATGTAAAAAATTCGAAAACCCCATATTTGGGGTACAGAACCCCCCCAAAATACCTTTTCGGATAGAGCGATCTGGCTGGTTTTCGAACTTAAAGTCATAAATGTTGCTTTACACGTTTATACCAAATTTCATCAAAATCGGATAATTTTTACGAGAGTTATCGTGCTCACGGACACACACACACACACACACACACACACACACACACACACACACATATATATATATACAGTTTCGAAAGAATGGTGTTTTTGGGGTCTGGGGACCTCAAAACAAAAAGTTATCATGGTCCCGGGCCTAGGTCTTACTATGCCGACTACGGTAATAGCTTCTTCCCTATAGGGGAAATTCGCTAAAAAGTACAAAAAGTGTTTAGAACCTACTGTGAGTTTCTATATATATCGAATCTCCTAACTAATAAGATTCCTAACTAATGTATTCCCATAAAATGTGAAAGTAAAAATCAACCGTTACCACTCTGCATAAGCAAGAAGTAAAGATAACCAACGATTGTTATCGAACCCGTTCCATCTTGTTTTACTCATTTAAATTTTGGAGGCCGTTCAGGTCGGACCCGCTTTCCTCACTATGGTCATTACGACCTGACAAAAGAGATCTTAGAAACGTCTTCTGGCTATTTAAAACAGCTGGTGGACAATGTGTTAAAAACCTCTTCCAGCTACTGATACCTTTCACTACTGGATGACGTAATCAAGGAAATGAGAGGTCTTTAACTGAGCCTTGTGTAACACCTTTCTGGTGCTGCGCTGTTTTAATAACACCCAATAATAAACAGTGATCTGTATTTATGTTTTAATTATGTTACTTTCGTAAAATTGAATATACTTCGATTTTTCTTTGACTAAAACGGAAATTTGTTAGTAGCGTTGTGGGATTGAGGTGAATTTATTCATTTACAGACTAAAAATAATATTCGTCATTTGAGCACCTCCGTTTCAATTTTACAACTTCGCAATCGCTCGCGAATTTTTAACTGCTGTACCATTAAATTATAATAACAACTGGAGTGTCCAAACTGCGACTAAGAACACACTAGTTCTAACTAGAATTTGCCAGTTAGTAATGTCAATCTGAGATAAAAAAGCAATCTGGCAAATCCTAGATTTAGGACCACATTCCATCAAAACCAAACTTTTCCATGTAGATCCCGCCAGTTCAAATCTCTTCCTGGTTTTTTGAGACTTGAAATAAATTTTCGAAGATTTACCTAGGTTTGAGAGAGTAACTAGTGGAGAAGGAGTCTTAAAAAAGTCTTAAATTTCCTTAACGAAAATTCTCATTACAATTATTACTAAAGGCCGGTATACACTTGAGAGTTATTTACTCTCAGATATCTTGGTACTCTCAGACGCTACTCGCAGAAGTGTTTACACTGTGGGTGATTTGTTTCGATGCAACAGCTGATCCCATATACACGACAAGGATCAACTTGCAAGGCGACTCTCGGAGAGCTCCTGCCACTCTCGGACTCTGTCGGAGAGCTGACTCTCGGCGCCGTTTACACAACGCATTTTACAAGCACAATCTCTCTGAGAGTAAAAAACTCTCACGTCTATACCAGCCTTAAGCATTTCTTTACCTTGTTTTACAGGATAGTTCTTTTATTTTATTCATGAGACATTTTGTTATAGATATAAGATCTGTATGTAAATAACTCTTGTCATGAACAAAATGTATTTTTTACGGTAGTAAAGGAAATCTGAAAATCTGAAATACACAAGTTGAAAGCTAGAAAACCAACGAACCCATGATTGCAAGGTGTATTCAAATGCATATGTATACATATACGATGATTCCTTCCTTATTTACAAAATTCAGCATTCATTAATGTGCATTATCCAACTTGACTGGGATTAGGACGCAAAAGATAATTAGTAAATTCAAGTTTTTGTAGCGTTCAAGACACAGAATACTGAAGAGAAGAATATTGCATACCAGGATAGAAGATTGCAATAAATTTTATATGCCCGGAACTAACAAAATTAGATAGATGCAACGATTGTGACGGTTTTTCTACTGGGCAAAAAGTTAATTTTGCAAAAAGATTTAAAAATTTGTATCACCTTGGAAGAACAACAAACCGGAAAGATGAAATGTCACGGAACACCTATTAGAAAATTGTCTTACTTTAGGGAAAATAGAAAACCCCAATATACACTCGAGAATTTTAAGAAAGGAAATTTAATGAACGCATGGAAGAATTGTCTTTTATAAAGAAAGATAGGGAACATGTAAATGTTGACTCTGGTGCAAATCCAGGAACCTATCTCTGGAACTTCCGGCCCCAATAAGATATAAGAAGAGACTGGATTTTGATTCTGTCATCCTCTCACTGAGCCTGACTGGTCGAAATCGATTGCCTTGTATCATCAACATCAAATAAAATAAAATAAATGCTTTATCATCAGTGTTAAATGCATTTAGTATAGACAAATTTGATCCATGTTTGGGCTCAAATAAGAACAATCCCAACTGACCTACACAACAGAAATTGTGGCGTCATAATCTGAAGTTTGCCAGATCGATCCTGAGCAAAGTCCTGAAAAATATTTATGAACTTTCAATACTGGATCCTAATTGAGCTGTTGAACAATTATCCTGGCTGAAGAATCAGTTAGTATTAGTCAGTAACAAGGCTACACAAGACATCTCACCCGTTCAACACTCATCATCCATTCATATTCACCTTAGTTGGCGTCTTAGAGAGAGATTATACGTAAATAAATTCAGAAGTGTCGTAAGACTTTTTATTTACATCTCGTAACTGTAAAAAGTAAAAAAGTTGTTTGGATTCACATTAATTCATTCATCTACTAGCTCAAAAAGATAATATTGCTTTCAAGACCGAAGGATCACTCCAGTTATCAGTACAACTCCGTGTCACGTGCATTAAAATGAGAAGCAAATACCCGGCCAGGATGTGCTAGTGTCATAGTAGCAGACGAAGCATCCGTAAAGTCCGAGTCATCCGCGTGCATTAGAAAGTGTTAAGGAACGGGCGAATCTCGATTTCACGGGAAACGCAAACAGGGCTTCAAGAAGAGCGAGTCCTCAAGGACTTTCCTGGAAAACTTTCTCCGGGACTCAGAAGAGGGTTGGGATCTTTAGAATATCATGCAGATATTTTAGAGTGTAACGGGCGAATCTAGATTTCACGGGAAAGCAAACAAGGCTTTCAAGAAGAGGGAGTCCTAGAGTACTTTCCTGGAAGACTTTCTCTCGGACTGAGAAGAGCATTGGGATCTTTAGAATATCATGCAGATATTTTAGAGTGTAACGGGCGACTCTAGATTTCACGGGAAAGCAAACAAGGCTTTCAAGAAGAGGGAGTCCTAGAGGACTTTCCTGGAAGTCTTTCTCCGGTACTCAGAAGAGGATCGGGATCTTTAGAATATCATGCAGATAGTTTAGAGTGCGGATGATACATCTAGATACGAACCTGGTTTAACCCTAGACGTAGAACTCCTTTTGGTACTTACCAAGTCGTTGGAAGGTTGAAGAGATGTATACAAATTTAATATTTTGAAAGAATAACGAATTTTTCAATCCAGTTGCTGAATCAAGAAGGGTTGACACTTATCATCGGTTTATATTTTAAAACCGGTTTAAAACGGGAAAAGTTACTCAAACAGGTCATTTTCCCTTTTGAAAGAATGTGACTGGTGGTTCAAACTCAGTTTAAAGATCCCGATGTATTTCCCGGTAGATTCAGGGCGTCCAAAAGTGAAAGGAAAGATTGACATACTTTCCATTAATGATTATTGCTAAAGAATCAGTCGGTCTTAGTCAGCTGCAAGGCTACATAAGGCATCTCACCCATTCTACACTCATCATTAATTCATAATCGGCCCTATTTGCGTCGGCACCTCAAAAAGTGATTAAGAATTTAAAGTCATAAAATGTCTGTTTTAACTGGCTCTTAGCGCAGTGGTTACAGTCCTCTCCTAGTAGTTTCAGGTTCACCAGATCGATCCTGAGCAAAATATGAAAAAAGTGTAAAAGTGCGATAATGAAACCAGTTAATATAGTTGACATTTGTCATTGATTCTGCTTTCCATAAAAATGTTGACGTTACATAGAAACAAGGCCAGGTTTTGGACTATTTCCTAATAAAACGTAAAAAATCCACCCTCGTGTCGTTTTTAGTTAAAATAATGAAATAAAATAACTGCACCAGCTTCTTTTTGTACCGGTAACTCTCAATATGGGACTAGACCAAGTGAACCAAAAGGTGAACAGCGAGCGAAGAGAGGAAATTATGAATTTGGATAGTGAGTCTATAAATGAAAGAACATACTAATTTACTACCATTAACTACAAGGTACTCTTCTAATGAGTCAGATGTTTATTTTCGTCAGGAATAATTAGACGTGAGTGTGTTACGTTATTAAGACAATCATGTTACATCTGACCTTGTAGTCGAGGTCCGTGTCCTTTCGCAGGCTTCTAGCAAACGTGTGTGGAATATTCTCGGTGATTGTAGTATATCTGCTCACAAGATTGGACTCTTCTGGTGGAAATGAAAAACCTCAAGAGCATTCATTGTTTTGAAGGGAACCTAGATAACTTCTTAAAACAACCATTTTCATCACTACCTGTTTTCCAACGCTGTTTTAAAATTTCACTGCATAAGATAATGAAACTTGTATTGCAAAGACACATGCAAATGTACTGCATTGTTTAGACTTAGCTAGCACTATTTAATAACCACTCTTTTGTTGAAATTGGATAAGTTTAACCTTCTTAGACAGTATTGACTTTTGTCAATTGGATAATTTAATTAACTAATATTTTAGATGAACTAATCCAGAAAATGTCAACTCAAATCAACTTCAAGCATTGTTGATCAGTTAAAAATAGTAACCTTCATGATAATAAATTATCTTTATAGTGCTTTTGGTAAGACGCACGGAGAAATCGATGGTTGTGCTTGAATATGAGAATTTTGTCATTTTTGTTTGTTTGGCTGCTTACTTGTTTCGTTGCTTTATGTTTGCAAATAAAGGCATTCTGTCATTTACTTTAAAATTTTAGCAGGTACTTAATAGTATATTGCATAGTGTAAACCTCATTTTAATTCAAACAGTTGGGTTCCAGAATCAATAAAATTACCAGGAATAGCTAAAGAGAAATTTGATTCTAAATATAATAGTTAATAAAATTAAATATTCTTTACCATCAGTTTAGAATTATTCAATTTGATGTCTCAATGCCATTTAGTAGTACTTGTGTGATGAGATAATCCTTGAATCATACTGAAGTTAGAATAACTGTTAGAAAAAGTCTGATATTTTATAAACAAAATATTTAACCACTAGAATAAAATATATGTCACCATTTTAACCTGTGATAGAACACCCCCTAACCCACCATTGGAAGCATCAGTAGGGACGAAGCAATATACACATGCATCCATAGAAAACGAATTAACTACTGATAAACACTAAAAGCAATTGTTTACTTATATTTGATCAAATACGACTTAGGTGATTGCAGCTTGTACCTAATTTGGCTACACGGTTATCTTCACGTGGTCACGTGGTCACATGCAAGAGCAAGACCAAGTGAAAGTGACCCACTGCCTCATCCTACTTGGCTCGAGTCTTCTTCTCCACTCGTATAAACTGTAAAATAAACCTTTACACGAAGTACTAAAGTGGTTTTGAAATTTAAACGATTGAACTTCCCATTTTATTGATCCGCTATTGATTTTAAAGAGGAACCAATTTCACTCTGTATTTGCACCATTTTCCTTCCATTTTGATAAATTTAAAGGATAGAAACTCGTTTATGAGTGCAATCCTGGCAGTTGGAGAAAAAGGTGATTTAAAATCTAGTGATCCTGACGGTTAGAGGGAAAAAATAAATTTTAAACCCTATACATTCTGGTAGTTCGACCATTCAAAATACAGTAGTGACCTCGTCTTTTGGATCCTTAGATACCCGTCGTGATTTCAATAATCAGATCAAGGTCTTAGATTACCATCGCAAAACAGTGATCAGGTCGATGGCCTAAGTGGTGGAGATTGTAATTGAACTGATTTATAATCTGCAGTCAGATATAGAGAAGAGAGAGAGATAGAGGGAGAGAGAGAGATGGAGTATAGGGGGCGGAGTTTCGCCCACTTCGGGTGGGGCTGGATGCCTGAAGGTCGCGGCCTTGGGTGGCAATCTAGATCCAGAGTGTTGGTGACATGCAATCCGGGCCTTCCGCATGGCAACGGTCTGATGATAGTGGTAATGAGTGTAAAGGTGTGAGAATGGCTTGGCTCGGCCAGATGTTGAGTTTTAAACCTAACCCAACTACAGGCTCAGCCAGATGTTGAGTTTTAAACCTAACCCAACTACAGGCTCAGCCAGATGTTGAGCTTTAAACCTAACCCAACTACAGGCTCAGCCAGATGTTGAGTTTTAAACCTAACCCAACTACAGGCTCAGCCAGATGTTGAGTTTTAAACCTAACCCAACTACAGGCTCAGCCAGATGTTGAGTTTTAAACCTAACCCAACTACAGGCTCAGCCAGATGTTGAGTTTTGAACCTAACCCAACTACAGGCTCAGCCAGATGTTGAGTTTTAAACCTAACCCAACTACAGGCTCAGCCAGATGTTGAGTTTTGAACCTAACCCAACTACAGGCTCAGCCAGATGTTGAGTTTTGAACCTAACCCAACTACAGGCTCAGCCAGATGTTGAGTTTTGAACCTAACTCGACTATTTAGGGTTAAGAGAGAGGTATTGGAGTAAGTTCGTCAATTTTGTTTTATGCCTTCCACAAGTTTTCATGGAAGGTATAGGCATTTAGTACTCAGACAAGAAAGATTTGAAATCCAGAGAGCCGTTAAATTAACCTACATACTGTATTCGTAAGGACGAATTGTCAATTAGGGAAATAGATTTTTAATTATAGTCCGCTCCAGGATATCCGAAGACATTGGAACCTGCCTAGGATACCAAAGTGTTTGGATAGTACGGAAACAACTTACATGTTGAGTTTTTATACATGATTTTGTTTAAAGAGTATAATAACACATCTATATCATAAATAAATCGAGAGTCTAAGGTTTGAGCTTAGAAAAATAATTTTATTTTAATTTTTAGTTCTAAACATTATCAAAGATAATGTCAGTAAACAGCTTTAAAACAAATTAAACAATTTGTATATTTTTTCTGGATTTAATTTAATACATAATTGTACTATGTATTGTTTTATAACAGTATTAATTGGTTTACCAGCTTGAAAATTAGTCTATCGGTTGAAAAGATCTGAGCCCAATTATACATTTATTTTTCATGAAAATTATAAGTCCTTGATGTAAAGAGGTCAGTAATTATGCAATGTCTAAACAACTTATACCCCCTGAAAGGTCAAGCTATGATATTAAAGTTTGTACACATGATCACAGGTTTTTTAAAAGTGTTGCATCCGAAATTAATACAAGGGTATTTCACCCCATTACTCCTCATAGTATAGCATCGACTAAAACGTGACGTAACTGCAGATCAGCTCTTTATACTCAGTGAGTGTCGGCACAGGGTGTTCTGCAGTCGATGATTCAGACAAACAAACAGGTTTGCGGTGGCAAGGACATCAACTAGCCGAGGTCCCTTGATACCCTCGCTGCTACAGTTGCACCATACAAACTGCACTATAACAAATGACTTGTCCGCTAGACGTTCAACGCACCTGAGGAAAAATCTGCGTCGCCGCGCCGCGTGAAAATCCTTGTTGAGATAGGGAAAACCAGAACCGTGCCGCAGAATTCCATAAGTTTGTTTAAGGTCACAAAATTAGTTGAATATTCTAAATAGAGTTGAGTGGAAAAAGGTAAAAGCTACTCTTGCCGTTATACAATTTCAAAATAATGTTTCGGTCATTAGTTATAAAAAAGTATTTTCAACATTCACAATGGCTTGCAAGTATTACTCACTCTAAAGTATATAAAAATAAAAATAATAAACACAAACTTAAGAAGAATTTTGTTTCTCTATGAAAAAATCTTAAATTCTTTGAAGGGTTTATGTAAATTCTAGGGGTTTAAAGTGTTACCCTACAACATTTTAAATTGCGTTATTTAAGAAATTATTGCGGACATTTCCCATCACTGATTTAGTAAAAACACTGATTGTTTTACTCATAAGTAATTTTGAATGTCCGCATTAATTTATTAAATAATATAAATTCACCATCACCAACAATTTATTTTAACGTAAGAATCTTAAATTGTGTCAAGAAGCAGGTATTTTAAGTGATATTTAAGAACTATCGAAACTAAATTAATTATTTCTTATTTTTCGAATTGAAATTTCGAAGTGATTTTTACGAGACTGAATTCTAGGCTTACAAAATTTTTGAATTTTGTCAAATTAGATGTTTATGTTTCAATGTTATGCTATTCTAGTATTCGATAAATAACCGTTATAAAATAAAATATTTCGTAAAAACTATTTTAAAATAAACTCACATCTGAGGGCTGTATAGTTTCCCTCCGTGCAGTAAAGTAGGATAAACAGTTTTTAAATAGAATAATTTTATTTACGCCAAATGTTAAAGAAAGTTACTGATGAACTATTTACACTAGAACGGATGATGAAAGGTGATATTCTTTTTGACAGCTAAGCTATGTTCTTAACTGACAATGTCTTACATAGGACAAAACAATTGTTATTTACTTACTTAACTTATTATATTTTACTTCATTAAGTAACAAGTCAAAAATATAAAATAGTAAGGACAAGTTTAAACTATCGTTTAATGTAAGAACACAAGGTTTAGTTTTACTTAAGTAATGTAAACATGCGCACTCACAAGTATTAGCTACACTGGTTCAGCCCCAAAACGTATTTGAACTCGTACCTGAAACATAACGTTCATATTTTAGCTTTAATACAAACATCATATGCATACATACATCTATTTCTGTTATACAAATTATTTACTACTATTTGTTACCAATGCTTTTGGTTAGAAAGTCACCCCAAATTTCCAAACCCCCTGAGGGATTAGTAGACCCTTACTGCTACATTTCATGATAGTTGGGTCCTCTGACATATGGGTACATGAGAGAATTGTGTACGGGAGCGGTTTGACCAGGCTGAAACGTTGGGTCGTTAAAGTCTGACAAGTGACACTTGGGTGACCACCTGTTCTGGGTACTACAGGTTGTGATGGGGGGGATTTTATAGGCTTCACGGCACTGCGCACTAACGGCCGACCATAGTGACGCCCTAGACCCACGATCTATTTGATACAGTTCAAAACTTTGAAATTTTAAATTGGATTTTAATCCAATTATATTGCAATTTTTCCAATCTTTGTTGAATTCCTAGAAAAATGAGTCCTTACGAGATGTATTATATAAACAGTAAAACGATTAAGGAGGTTTTGTTTGCTAACAGACAATCCAAAATTAATTAAAACTTATTTTATTGTACATCAATATATTATCATAATAATTTTGTTTTTGGTGCCATTTTCGTTGACCCACATTAACTTTACTGGATTAACACGATGTCACACAAACAAGGATAAGGTATAGGTATTTACAATTATTTAAATATTGGTAATTCATCTCAATACAATTTGAAAATAGTTTACTTGCCACATATTTACTTTACATGTTTACAACTCGCCGATTGTAATGTTTTGTTACTGTGGTGTAATGTATACATCCATTTTCAGTTGTAAAAATTCTTTGAAGTAAATTGAAAAATTTTGAGAAGGTTAGAAACTGGACCTAGCTGCCATTTGTTATTGGGCTATTAATTAATGATGCTTTCTAAGAACAGGTCGACCTTAGATAGTAACAAGGCCGTTCCCTGTCAAAACGTTGAATAATGCCACTGTCGAAGATGCACCAAAACAATTTCTGCAATTTGTTATTTATAAGCCATTTAACTGAGTTTGTAATGTAATACTCACTTTTAGCTTTTGACAACATATTCTAGTCTTAAGTATCTTAGCTTGCTTCTGATATATGTACTCAATTATAATTATTCAAAGCATACTAGTCCTAGGTATTTATAGCTCTTATTTATGATCCATATCATTGTTACCTGTCCATGAAAAAAAATGGTGGAAATACTCAAATAAACCCAGAGATTATTTCTTACAACCGTAAAAGCAACCCTAGAAAAAGTAGAGCACAAGATAGAATTTCCCCATTGTTCTTCATAAGGGCAACCTTTCCTATCTTGGCAGTTGATCAACCAAACCATTGACCCCACATCGATCAAGTTGACAGCCACGGTTTCATAGATAGTTCGCACCACATAAATGTCCTTACATCACGTGGAGCTTGTGCAAGCTCCTGGAGAAAGGTCACAGTGATCAACTGGGAGCTGTTATACAATGGCATTGATCTGAAGCAAATCTCTGATCTCCTTTTAATTGGAAGGATCTGACCTGGATAGAGTTCAACTGGAGTACATTACAGCCATCTGTCAGTCATTGTTGGACTTGTCTTTCTAAGATGTAAAGGAACATTGCTCTCTTAATACTTATCTGATTTTTCTTCTTTGATTCACAAGAACTCTTTACGAAATCTAGAAATACACATCGTGGTGATAAAAGATATTCTATCAGCATATTTAATGAGTGGAGTTAGTAGACCCTTCTCAATATAAGTGCATCTGTGTCTATTTCAGATTGAGATTCATGTTACAGTAAGCATTAACAAATATTAAAGACTAAGGCAAAGAAAGTTTGTGAAGTTTTCGAGTCATTTATTTAGATCATACTTGTTTCTGCCGTTCTAGCCTTCAACCTGTGACGAAGTATTGTGTAAAGAATTAAAAAAAAATTCTTACACTACTGGCTAAACTTTAAAGTGGAAAAATATTTACTAATAGGACACATTTGAGTGGATCGAGTTGTTAACTACCACCCAAAAGACCCTGGTCCAATTTCCGGTAGAATCTGCGAGACTTTCGAGACTCCAGACCACTACGGAAGGTAGATTAACTGTCGGCCCTGGCTGTAAAGTAGTACATAGGTCATATCATAGGAAGAAGTGCGAAATGAAAATCCTGGCAACAGACCTTTGGCAAAAGGCTATGCAGACGTTATGGCTTGCTATAACTTAACAAAGGTCCAAATTCGTGTTCATGTTTAAGTTTTAACCAAAATGTGACTATGGGCATTAATGTGTCGTCATCGAATCCGTATTATTCGAGTGCTCTTCGAAAAAGCTTCGTAAGTAGGATAGAAATACAGACCACGGACTAACAAGTTTGAAACGTCTTCAGTTGTTATCTGGGGTTCGAAAGTGAAACTTCACTGGGGGATATTTTTATAAAAATAAAACAGAGAACAATAGTTTCCAGTAAAAATATATTTTGCAGAAACGTTGCTTTTTAAAATAAATTATTTGTTTTGCCTCCTTTTGCTACATCTCTTTGTAAATTAATTTTAAAAACATTACTTTTATATTTGAAATATGGTGTTCAGGAAAACTTATCACTGTTTTCCATATGTAAGACAGTTGGACATAAATTCCAGATTACGTTATTTTATAGACTGTGGTTAGTTGGGTTGCCTTACTCACGGAGGGTGCAGATGCAAAATGGCAGCCACCATGTAGGCTTCACATTTTCTTGGGGATTAACAAGTGCTTGCTAATTGGTTTGCCATTACAGTGTCATAATCAAATATATTTAATTCGAGTGCACTTCAAAAATATTGTTACAAATACGGACCGCGTACACGAATTGTAGAAACGATGGACTTAAATCATCCTCAGAATTGGTGTTCGGAATTGCCGTAAATCATTGAGTTTAAGTCATTTCTAACTGTAACCTTGGTCCTATTGTCGTCTCTGGGTTCGTTGCTTTTAGGACGATGTTGTTATATTCAAAGCATTGCTACAGGATGGAATTTAATCTCGATATTTAGTTTTGGTGCTAAAACCATCATACTCCAGTTAGCTAAACCCACTCCAGTTAGCTAAACCAACTCCAGTTAGCTAAACCCACTGCAGTTACCTAAAGCTCACTCCGGTTAGCTAACCCACTCCAGTTAGCTAAACCCGCTCCAGTTAGCTAAACCAACTCCAGTTAGCTAAACCCACTGCAGTTACCTAAAGCTCACTCCGGTTAGCTAACCCGCTCCAGTTAGCAAAACCCTCTCCAGTTAGCTAAACCAACTCTAATTAGCTAACCCCTCTCCAGTTAGCTAACCCCTCTCCAGTTAGCTAACCCCTTTCCAGTTAGCTAACCCCTCTCCAGTTAGCTAACCCCTCTCCAGTTAGCTAACCCCTCTCCAGTTAGCTAACCAACTCCAGTTAGCTAAACCAACTCCAGTTACCTAAAGCTCACTCCGGTTAGCTAACCCACTCCAGTTAGCTAATCCAACTCCAGTTAGCTAAACCCACTGCAGTTACCTAAAGCTCACTCCTGTTAGCTAACCCGCTCCAGTTAGCTAAACCCTCTCCATTTAGCTAAACCAACTCCAGTTAGCTAACTCACTCCAGTTAGCTAAACCCACTCCACTTGTCTCATATGGGTGTCGTGGTGGAGCCGCCAACGGCACCAGAGCCCCACACCACTGAACAATGAAGTGCTGCCTTCTGGATATTGTAGAAAGTGCATGCATATGCATGGCCACCAAATAGATCGGGCAGGTCGACGCTAGTTTCCCGCCCTTTTTGTCAAGATGAATAGTTCTCGTTACGGGTAACTCTCGTTTTGAAAAGTAGTTTCGAAATATAATATCATTCCGGTCAGTTTTCGTGAAAATCGTTTTAAGAAAATTAAACTTTGTATACAGACACGTCAGGAACGAGAATGGATTTACTAAGTTTTGATAGAAAATGGCAAAAATCCTGAACTGGTTCCTATCTAAGGTAGATGTGTTCTTAGAATCATAAGTTTAAGTAAATCAAACTCTTATATTTAGAATATTATTTGTATTTGATGCAGTTGTCACCTGATACTAATCTATATGACTGTTTTCTTTATTATTTTCAATCATGTGTGTTTATGTTTATATTTGTTTCTTTTCCATTAAAACATAATTTGATACTTATAAGTTTGTTCTTTCAATATATTAAATTAATTCCCACAACGCATCACCGCATCAAACAATTTGAATTAATTAATAAAATATTGGCAAAACCATACATAAAACTGAAGTGGGAAGGTTACACATGAGGGCTTCATGTGACCACATAATCATCATTTGATCTTCATGTGATGGGAGTGCCTTAATTTTGTTTCAATATTCGCCTTCCAATCTTGAGTAACTTAAATATCAATCGATTAGTATAAATAAAAATCGGTTAACATTTATTTTGTGTTTTATATGTACTAATTATAAGGTTGATAACGTAGGTTTCCTTAAAAATGGTTGGAACCCCCTGGTAAAAAAAAACTCCCAGGATACGTTTTAGATTACTTAGTTTTTATTCAGAGGATAACGTAGAATACTTTTCAGCTAAACATATGTTTATAATTTGCATATTATATACATCTGTAATTAAAAATCTAGTTGAACTTCTAAAAGGAAACATAAATCAAATTGAACTTCAACATGGGAAAACTTGGTTACAGGGTACCCCATTATCGCCGACTTACATAATATCCTGAATATTGATCATACCCTTGTAGTAATATCTCTCGAACAAATAAAGATTCAAGAGTAACGAATCAGTAATCACCTCTTTCATCTGTTACTATACTCAGATATTTTTAGTAAAACTGTTAATGTATTTTGGCCGGCACAGATTTGTATAACCCCTTTTAAAAATTTGTTTGGAAAGGAGCAATAAACAAGGAAACATGGAAGAATAATTGTCCTTTAATTATTATTTTCATTGTTTAAGTAGTCCATTCAAAATGAAAACGGCTATTAACATGAAAATATTATGTGCAATATTATTTATTTCCAGACACTTCCACAGTCATTGCTGTAAGCCACCCTCGCTTGGTAATCAAGGAAACTCCACTGTAAACAATAAAATGTCCTAATGTTTTTGTTTACCAAAGATTCTCCGCGGATAGCTCGACTCACGTCGACCGTTCTTACACTAACGTAGAAACTGAAAATGCTATTTCAGAAGTCGCGGTGTTCAACATTATATTACAATGTAGGCTATTACCGTTACGTCCTGAAGTGATAAAAAGTTCTTAAATTGAGATTACTAAAAGAGTAACATTACAAAATACTAATAAGTTGAGAGGTAAGTTATTTAATGAAAGTTCTATTTAACTTTACAAAAATATAAAAGTTTGTGTTTAACACCAACTAGCTGATGGCCTCCGATTTCCCCACGAATAATATTTTCAACAAATGTTTGTCTTAGGGCCATTCTATGAAGAGACGGTTGGGTTTCCTGAAAGGCTTTTCTTTAACGATTATTATAAGTATGTTGTTCATAGGGTAAATGATGAGATGTTTGGTTCTGTCAATGGTTCAAAAACTTAAGTTAAATTTTAAAAAGTAATTAAAAACACTGGTTTATAGCCATTTTGTAACTTCGTTATATTTTGTTGTATACAAAACACATATTCATTCAGTATCTGTAACAGTAACGACTTATTCAGAAAAATCAACAATCATAATAATTCCTCTTCTCTCTCAGAAATTACACACTAAACCCCATATGGCTCAAACTTTAAAACAAAATACAATGGCGTATTTTTATTCGAGAAAGTAAAAGTAAATCTTCTAACCACGGACGTTCAACCAGTTGCATTGACGGCTGATTCCCCTCACCGCGCGGCGTCTATTTGCAAACCGGCCGTTATCAAAATGTAAACGAGCAACCAAAACGACCGTCGAGCGGCCGCGTTACGTAACAAATCTACTGGCCTTTCGCTCACCAGCAGGTCGCGCATGTTCGTGTGTGTGCCGCTGCCACCAAGCGCTGACGGAAGCTCAGTTATCCAACAAGATTCAGGCTGTAATTAAAAGCCTGGTCCTCTGATTGGAAGATCGGAAAAATGGTCCATCACAGGCCGGATATTGAATTTGGTCCTTTCATGGCCGGATTTAAATTTGGTCTTCGGGGCCGGATTTTCAATTCTCCATTGCGACACAATCTCATTCCCCCCAGACGGAAAGGGTCAACGTGAAAGTCAGACTGACCCGTAGCGCGCCCTTAGGGTGGTTTTATTACGTATTACGTATCAGTATTGCGTAATAATGCACGAATGTACAAGATATTTTGGACCAAGGTGAAATAGACCATACTTATCTGATTGCTCGATTCATGCTTCAATACAATTGGAGAGTCACGAAGTGAATGGAGAAAGCGCTAAACTTTCATTTTCACTTGATATTTTTATGGTTGTTTGGCGAAGTAGTTTTCAAGTACCCAAGCATACTTCACAGAATATTTATTTAAAATTCAAATTTACACAATCAGGTATTTTATGCATTTACAAATTGAATGGTTCATGGTTAGCATGAACTAACTACACACAGGTCGATACTAGAATATAAAATACCCTAGAGACTTGTTAAAACTTTTAATAAAGCCTCTGGCAATCGCAATGTGTCAAACCGCATTACTCTTCAGATTCTGAATAGAGTTACTGCTTGTTTAACGAAAGTGAAATGCAGAAGATGTCGTCGCTCGCCCCTTAATTAAAGATAAACTTTCGTTCACGAATCTGACACAGCGTATTTCTTCCCCGACAGGAGAAACCCGTTTTCGATTGTATCTCTTCTAATTAAATCCCATCATCAAAGCTGATGCCGAAATATTTAGGTTGCAGTATTTATTTATTATATTGAAAAGGTGGTTGTTAAAACATATATTTACTAGTATCTAACCCATTTTACGCTCGAAAATATTTATTAGTTGTTACAGTTATTTAAAAATGTTTTAAATATATTTTGGTTGTTAAGAGTTTTATTCTCCAATCTCAAACACATACAAGTCACATTTAAACCTTTACTTATGAGTAATAGTTATAATGAGTAATAGTTAGAAAAATATTTTTTGGAAATGTTCTAATAAATAAGTATACTACGTTCAAATCTAATTCAGCTCAAACTAAATTCTAATTAATTACCCTGCTGCCTTTCCCCTCAAATTCTTCACGATCCAGAAGATCTTACTCTAATTTTTCCGACAATTAACCACGGAAATTTGAACATGTGAAAGTCTTTGAACGGTACCTTGACCTTGAGACGGCCTTGCTCTGATATCACTTCAATTATCAGTGACCTTGACAGACGACCTCTGCACCGCCCAACCCCCCTCCTCTCTTTACACTAACTGTTATCCGGCTTATTGAGTTTTAAAGTTACTTACTTCATCTATTTCTTCAGTTAATCTATTCAATCATACATTCCAAATCAAGTGTTCCCAAAGGTAAATGCATAATTTTCTGATTATAAGTAAATATTAATAGATTGTAAGCCAAACGTACATAAGAGTAATTATATTCTTGAACGGTGAGAAATAATTATCTTACTATGGACATTAAATATTCTTTATTTACTTCTTGTTGTTATCGAAACACATAATTCTTAGATTAATGGTCATCTAGCTTTTGACAACGCTTCAGTAAATTAAGATTCGGCGAATCGATGGTCCAATGCACGTTGTTTTCTATCATTTTATACTAATGATTGGGGACAACCGTTTAATTTTAAGGAAATAAATGTTACAATTTTTGCTCGATATTGGAAGTAATTATAACTGAACTTAAATCTCAGTCATAATAAATATTTTACTAAAACCATAACCATTTATATACCAGAACATATCCGTCGAAATTATTAAGATAATTTCGTGATTTTTATTCTGCAATTTTAGGCCTCTAAATTTATTAATTTTCTTTAATGTTTGGCTTAAATCGTAAGCTCTTACCCCCAAGATGTGACTTTTGTGGGGTTGAAACCATTAACTTTCACGGCTCCGCCCCAAGGGCTTTTAAAGTCTCGATGCCCAACTTATCTTAATATATAAAATCAAAACACCACTGACAGACTCACTGACTCACTCTTCACGAAATCTCAAAAACCACAGAACGGATTGCAATGAAATTTGGAACATACCTTCCTCTTGGGTCTTAGGTGCTCACTAAGAAAGGGTTTTAAGAAATTCCCATAGGGCTCCGCCCCACGGGGAGTCAAAGTTCCACAATCCTTAGTTATTCTTATGCACATTTACTTTAAGTTTGAGCTGATGAAAATACAAACAGCTGATCTTGATTCGTAGTGGTGCCACGGTATAACCACAGAATGCAACACACACAGATGCCAGTTGTTATATATTAAGATTATTTGCGGTGCGAAGCCTGCGGGAACAGCTAGTGAAGTTATCTTTTATACAGTCCAATAACTGATAATAATGTAAATATTTCAAAACGTCTGAACTTATCCCACAAGATTCCCGAGTCAACAGAACATCAGCTAGTAAAATAACAAGACATTATGAATGATTTGGAAATTTTCTATGACGACTGCAATTTAGAATCTACTCAAATGACCTTGTTGCCAACCTACTTTTATCATTAGGTAATGAGCAAGCACCGACCGAATCGCTCGGTTGTTTCAGAATATCATTATCATGAAACGACTCTTCCAGACATAACAGCGATGTCGGAACGATGCACGAGGAGTCCTCACGACTTGACGGCACGCTCTGGAATGGGTATTGATAGAAGCATGCAGCAGCATGGTGCCAAAGAGGCATGTCGGAAGGCAGGACGCATGTAGGACATGTCATCCACATCACGTCTCCAGACCTGCTGCGATGCTCTCCGAAAGGTTATGTCACCTTGTAACGACGCATGCTCCCAACTAATCTTGTTTATAAGGTCATGCGGGATGGGTGGAGACTGGAAAAGGTGATGATTTACGTAATGCATCTACCATATTGTGGGTCTTATCAAAGAGGTTCTTCTTAAAATAGTTTAAAGAAAGTCAAGTGAGATAAGCTTAAAGATATTTTCTTTTGGGAAGCAATAGCAAAAACTACTAAATGAGTTCATGACTTGACAGTGAAACAGAAACAGTTGGTATATCAAATTCTCATGTGTCACTACCCACTAAAATGCTCTTGGGGTGGTAAGCTTTTGCTCCACATACTTCATTTGCTCATGATTTTTAAAGTATCGTTTTGAAATTGCAGTAAAAATGTGATAATATTACAAATACATGTCAAGATCCTTCTCCCGATTGTCTACAAATCCACACACAGGAACTACCCTGAAATTGCAGAAGACATTTGTTACTGCCGCCATTACCGATTTGTCCCGCCGGCGGGAAAGCGTCTGATTGGATCAGGGCTAGGACCATTGTTGCTCAGCTGATGCGGTTTTCTCTGCTGTACTGTCACAGCTGCCTAAATATAGTGGTTCATGTTCCCGGCTTCCGTCTTACTTTCTCTCGTCTGCATATTAAAAACTGTTTTGAAACGGTTTTTGTTTGTTTTTAATGTTATGGAAAGTAAGTCTTCTTCGAGTTGTCAAATGTTTCGTGTGTCTGGGTTAGACAACACGAGTGTGGGTATTCGCATTTTGAATTCAAGAATATTCATAATGTTTGTCCCTTTAAATAAAGAAACTGAGATATTTTTCATTTGAGACCTATAAAATCACTTTTTTGTTGACTTATATTTAACAGAAGCTGTTGAATTTCCTCAGATTTTATTTTAGCAGGAAGTATAACACAACAATGCACTCAGGACATAACAAAGTGAGGTTAATGTATGTTTGTTACTATTTGAAGCCATCACTAATTTTAGCTGATACTTAATTTCAAAATATTTTGGACATTTATCAACAACACTAGACCCCCTTTTTCCAAATCAACCCTGATCATCTCCGAACCACTTCAAACCCAATATTATTAGTTAAAAGTACTTTCCTTATTTTCTACGAAATTTACCATCCTAATTACCTTCACAAGCATTTTACCCTATTTCTTTATCCACCATCTTATAAACTAGTGCCCAGATCAACCAAATCAGGTGTATAAATTTCTTTCTTCACCCTTACCTTTTACAATCTTATCAACATTATCCTCTTTCTTGAACCTTTTACCCTTACTTTTCTTCACTTTAAGACGATGAAGAACCTCTTTATCACCAGTGACTTTTCCTTTTCCTATACCTTTTTTGATCTCATATACAATTTACCCCCATTCTTCAACCTTGTGTCATTCAATGTCTCCCGTTCAACCGGGTAGTCAATAACACCTTCATGTTCAGTAACAGGATGCAACTGTTTCTCTATACTCCCTTTTCAATCTTATTGCCAATTTACCTTGATCCTTAAACATTTACCCTTTCCATTCTCCAACTATACAGCGATAACTGACCGAGAACCTATTCATAACCAGTAATTTTTCCTTTTTCTTACACCCTTTCCAATCTCATAGAGAATTTACCTTGATTCTTAAACCTTTTATCAATCACATTCTACACCTCTACACTGAACCGATCAAGAACTTCTTCATACCCAGAGCGTTTTTCTTTTCACACACCTATGCTCTTTCACTTCTTTTCTACACCCTGTTCCATCTCATAAACATTATACCCTGATTCTTCAACCTTTACCCTCATCTCCCCTCGACCCTGATCACCAGAATTCCATCCAGTGACATCACCCCGTTCCCACAACGGATGCCCTTGTGCTCTCACGAGACGGGA
This sequence comes from Allygus modestus, assembly GCA_963675035.1. Classification (NCBI taxonomy): domain Eukaryota; kingdom Metazoa; phylum Arthropoda; class Insecta; order Hemiptera; family Cicadellidae; genus Allygus; species Allygus modestus. Next base: position 533,186,110 of record OY776111.1, read on the forward strand.
TGAGCTCATGGTTCATGACCGGCCTCGTGATAATCGTAATGCTCGTTGCTCGTTGCTCGTAACGTTCTTGCAGTAATGTCTGCATTTCCTCTCTTCTGATGCCATCCTCACAGATCATCTTGTGGTAGGTCACGAAGATGTTCTTTGAAATAGACGTTGTTTACTTGTCAATGAATTTAATTTACCCTGTGAATTTTGGATAATGCTTTTAGTCAGTGGTGAAATTACTGAAACTAATAATCCCTAATGTTCATTTTAATGTGTCTAATGAATCTGACTGGAAAATATATCCTTTGGAAGAGGTTAATCACCAACACTAATATAACCTCATTTGACCATTACAGAAACATAAACAAGACACAAACATTACCGGACGTGGTAGCACAGAGGTAGAGCGCTGGCCTCGCAAGTCAGACGTGGTCAATTAGGGTTCGATCCCGGCTGATTGCTAAGGTACCTTTTTACGAATGGTCACCACTGGCTTTTTCATAAGTTCATTGCCGTTACGGCTTCTCGATGTCTGTAGATCATTGTGGAGGGTGGTTGAGTTCTTTTTTAAATCGACTTTACATAACCAGCTGCACAAAACATTGAATGTATCAGCTCCTTGCAGACGTGACTCCTCTCCCTGCAGACGTGACTCCTCTCCCTGCAGACGTGACTCCTCTCCCTCCATCCTCGTACTGTGTCAATAAGGATGAATTAAACGTGTTTACACTGACGAATAACCAACATACCGTGTTTGTTGAAGCGTAAAACATTGATTTTAATTGTTCAGAAGCGAAAATAGAGTAATGTTCTTCAAATCGATCTACTTTTCTGACTTGTTAAAGACTTTTGATACAATTATTACGTATGGAAATCCCATTAAATATTTAAACGCACTTTTATTCAAAGTATAAATATATATGGTACAAGGAAACGACAATGATCAGTTACTCAGGTCATTTTCAGACCCAATGATACACAGGCACTTCTTTATAAATGTTGACCGTCTATAATATATTGGTGTTAGTTAAACAGTTGTTTAAAGCGCAGGTTTTCCCAAGACGAACTATTCTATTTAAAGAAATAAATTTAATGAAGAGGCATATTCGAATGTAAATACACTTATGAAAGAAAATAGGAGTGCATAAGAATACATACATGAACTTGTGAAAGACCACCGAGTCGGCTTGGTGGTAAATATTGTGTGGTAATTATAAAGTATTTCAGTAATACCTTTTCCAATACTAATATGTACTTACATGCGAATTAATACTTACTAGGTCCTTAATAGGCAGTTAATTATGAGATAGCTAACTAATTATTTACCTCATCAGCTTAGCAGAATTGCAAAATATAACGTAGGCCTAAGTTGTTAGTTACTTTTTAAACTATGTTTTAAAAGGTAGAGTTCCTCTAGGAAGTCAGTTTCGACTAGCATTTGTGTTGTTGTTATTTGCTGATGTACTATTGCATGATACACGGAAAATATGTTGAAATTTGTACGTTTTTTAACTTTAAGATTAGTCAGGTCTGGTCATACGTCATACACTGGTTCAACCTTATCAGGCACATGTATACCTGTTAAAGGCAAAGCCCACACTCACTCACTCACTCATCACGAATTCTCCTACTTCCCATTAACCTAGAGAGTCTACATTTTGTACACTGATTCTTTAGGTATAAAATAGGAAAACGAAATGGTTTTCATCCTGATCTGACCTCAGAGCTCCACCAGAGACCCCGACAACGTTCCCACGTTTTCCTTATGGATATTTATTTTTGTCTGAGCTGATGAAAATACAAACAGCTGAAATTGATTCGTAGTAGATTTACGTTCTAACCACAGAATGCAGCACACACAACTGTCATAGTTGTTATTAATCAATTGCGGGGCGAAGCCCTTGGGCAAAACCTAGTTGGTAATCAAAATATTACAAAAATTAAAGCTTCCTATCCTAGACTAACCTAACAGCTTGGCCTAATCTAGATCGTAGTCAAACCTAACCTTCCCCAACCTAACCTAGTATAGCCTAATCGGACCATACCGAATAAAACAACCTGCCACCATTAGACACACCGGAATCAATCCTGACCGATTCGACAGACTGTCTACTAAATCCAAGGTAATGAACTATCCTCGGCAACCACATCGCGTGAGCGCGGGAAACTTTCCCTCCAAATAGCTGTCTGGATACCGCCAACAGCTGGCTGGAGACCGCCAACAGCTGATTATTCACTCTCCACTGCCTCCGTAATATTTACTGCGAAACCGCATTCGAGGAGACCCTTCTTGCAAAACCCCTTAATTGCATGCTTTTGACGTACCCTCGGGTAAAAAAGGTTGCGCAATATACAACCTTCAATTAATTTACGGGAAAGCTGCCTTCGTCTTGAGTTTAGTTTGTGAACCCTATACTCTTAAACGAGCAATGCGCGAAGTCAAAATGTATCTCGTAATCCCGCGGAAGGAATTGGTTCAAACTTTGAAAACAGGGTGTTTTAACAAAATAGGGGGTTTGAGCCGGATTAACTGGGCAAAGCTCTTTACCCCACAAAAAGTCAAACTTTACTGACGAACTCACAGAAAAATTGAAAGTCATAACATCAGATAAAAAACAGCCAGTGAGTTATCAAAGTAGCACTTACATGGTAAAGTATCAATTTGTAATTTTCCACTTAGCAAAGCTCAGTCACAAAATGTACCAATTCCAAACTATCGTAACGTTTATATTTAACAGCTGAGCTAACATCCAGTATTTCACAGTCATTTAAATGCACTAACTAATGAAAAAAACTAACCTTTAAAGCTGACGGTGTTCTCCGTATTGGGGTGATAAGGAATTTAAAATGTTAATAAACAACAACAACAAAAATATAGATAAATTAAATTGTTGAATATAGGAACTGTCTAAATCAGTTTTGATGTAAAAGAGGATTAATGTTTACAAAATAACTAAATATGTTATACATCAGGATTTTATCCTATACTATAATATGAGTAAGGTTTGCTTGCTTGATTGCGACACGGATCTCAAAAACGGCTCCAACGATTTCCTTCAAATGTTGGAAATAACTAATTTCTGGGATAAAAATAACTTCTAGACAGGCCTTATCCCTAGGAAAAATCAAATAATGTAAAAAAACTAAAATGAAAAGTTAAAAAAATTAACATTGGGCTTATGGAGTTTCAAATCAAAACAAAAGAATTGTAACAGCTGTTCACAATCAACCAGGGAACTGTCAAAGTAATACTCATGTTGTATATGATTATTGACATGTGATTTCCTTAGAGCAGAGATTAAAAGATTTGAGTGAAGGTTACATAAATAGAGTGGTAAAATAAATCAAAGGGACATTGAGCTATAAATAACAACTGGAGTGACCTTAATAATTTATAAAAGAGGGAAATGAGTTATACAGATCTGATTATCAGTAGGGGGAAGTGGTGAAATATTACTCCAAGTCATCTAAACAAACTGACTGGCCTTCCCCCGAGAAAAGCTCTGCCCCCAGGTACTTTTCATAATAAACAAACTGGACATCAAAACATATTTTACCTAATTTCTGTACAACTACAATCCAGAAGTTATTTCATAAATTTCCATTTTTTACCGTTATCCGAAGCGTCATTGTGGCTGCCATTTCCTTCGATTCACAAATAAATCCTTATTCAAAACTCTCCGTGTTCATGGTAATTCTTCCTCTTTCTTAGACCAAAATATTTGTTTAACAATAGAGGGGAAATGTTGGTCACCATGTAGGTTACACTTTTACCACAGATAGACACTCTCTGGCATCAAGCTCGTTGGTATAAAAAATGTCCACTTCATAATAAAACCTAATTAACTTCCATTAATTTCCCCATTCAACTCCATACAGTTACGTCATACATTCCGATACACTTGAACCAGCGCCTTCCCGCTTCCTACGGGCCTAATCACATTCCATATGGGATTACGCAAGAAAAACGCGCTGTAATCAAAGACCAATAAAACCAGAAATTACTGCTGCGGAGTAGATCACAGCGCAACCTGCCGCCCCGCAATGCTACAGTTTACTACATATGAAACTGGCTATTGTTACTGGCTTTGCAACGATCCAAAGGTCAAATTATGGTTACTGTATCGCCCGGTAGAGTGTGTACGTATCGTATGGTGAAGGAAATTTGTAGATGTTAAAACTAAGTCATTTAATTTAATTTTTGTTATTCTTGAGGAAGGTGAATTTTTATAAGTTTTTAAGTTTTGTTTATTTATATTTCAGTGAAAATATATACATTTAAGAGGGGGCTCCAGTCACTTGCGCCTATCATAAGACCAATAACTATCAAAGCCCCTCCTCAACGGATTACCCGAAATCTTTCATTTATGGTCCATTTTAAAGAACAACGTATACCTAGTGATTTCCGTGGGCGAGTGATAATCTGTTGAGGAACGATGGACTTTGAAAGTTAGCCTGACGGGTAGGCAGGTAGTAACGCCAAAAGTTTCGTTGGTCCACTCTAAAAGCCGCTTCACACTGAACATATTAATACTTCGCCAACTCTTTGACGTCTCACAATGATTTATAATGGGGTAGTAATGGGACAGATTATTAATAACCAACATTGGCGACTTACTCTCTGGGTAATATGGTAATACAAAATACGTCAGTTAGCTACGCGTCTCTCGCGCACCTTGCATTGCGCATGCGTTCTGAGCTGTTTCCAAGTGGTCCGTTCTCGCAACTGGCTATTTTAAATTTGAAAAGTTGTAATTAAATATGTAATCTTCTAATATATAAAATTCTCGTGTTACAGTGTTTGTAACAAAACTCCACCGAAACGGCTTGACAAATTCTTATGAAATTTTGTGTGTACATTCGGTAGGTGTGAGAATAGGACGTAAACTATTTTTCATAAAAATCCGACCTAAGGGCTTTGTCCCACTGGCCTTCAAAGTTCCCATTGATTTGATCAAAGTTCAGTTAGTTGCACTAAACAGCTGTTAACAAGGAGTATATCTAAACATACTTGAAAGGCATAAATATATGTTCATTATGGAAATAAAAAACCTACTTGAATGCCAACTCTTATAATGGAAATAAAAAAACTAGTTGAATGGCAACTCAATTTTTTTTTCGATAGGCGCGTGAGCGTAGCGAACGAGCTCATGTTGAAAATGAACGAGTGTTTGACCTAAAACAAATTCAATAACATTAGGACAGGACAACGTCTGTCGGGACAGCTAGTAGATATATAAAGATGAATAACTGTTTGGCGAAATAATTCCTCTAATTAATATTCTCCCACTCCAATTAAACGACTTGAACTTTCTCAAGCTAATCAAGATCGATACATACTGTCCAAATTTTATCTAAATTGGTTAACAATTGTATTATATAATAGCCATTTCAGAAGATAATAATGTACATTTCTATTAAAAGTTTTTGGAAACTTCAATATGGCGGTAACACCTCACTTTACTCAAAGTATAATACTTGCGTATAAATCATTAGCCTTGGGTAAAATATTATAATAAAATATTTCTGCTTTTAATATTTTTGATTATTATATTTTTTAGCTAAAAACAAGAAGTAATTTAATTTACTCGTACCTTTCGTCGTCCAGTTCTTATAAGTTCGAATTAAATTCCTTTCCCCTAAATTTCTTCTCTGGCCTAAGAAAGTCTTCTTTCACGTAGCTATTTCTATTAGAACCTGACACGAAATACTTAGTTGAGGTGTTAATACACCGAAGACGTAGTGATACCGCAACTATGTCCGTGTGTAGGCCGTTTAGAAGTCATGAATCTAAAACGCGTGGATACGCCCATAAGTGACCGCCTGCGCCTGCGAGTGCGAGTGTGCGTGTGCGTGTGTGCGTGTACGAAACAGACGTGTGCAGCTTGCGGCCGTACCGTATGTAACTAGACTACCGACCACAAATGATGCAATCCTTCTTGCTTCAGTTGCCCTTTCCGTTTCTTATGTCATATCTTACCTCATATCATATTTTTTGCTCGAATATCCAGAGGTTTCAAAACCACTTTGAATACGTTTTGAAATTTGGATTCCAATACAACACCGTATATGTTTTAATTGATTTAATCACCACAGATTTTCCGATACGTATTGCTATCAGAATTTAATGGTTACATGATTCAGGAGTTCTTTCATGTTAATGTATGGAGATGGCTTGATGGCCAAAAACAAGGTGGTGAGTGGAGAGTGCACCACCACAATTCTTCATTACTTATGCCATTGGACAAAGTCATTTGATTTGTTTTTTAGTGAAATCTTTTCTTACAGCTGATCGGTAAACCTTATTACGTTTTACTAATACTTTATTGGTTGGCTGTGAAACACTGAACATAGCTGAGGACATGCAGTACATTAAACTTAAAAATAAATAAAAGTAAAACCATCAATGTCAACTTCAAAACCACGTCTGCTGCACCTACAACTACTCAACAAGCAATTACTATAGTACCACAAAGTTTCTTGGAGTCATACTGGATGAAAATTTAAACTGGCACCCTCATATTGAAACACTACAAAAAAATCATCAACTCTTTTTACGCTTAGAAGACTAAAACAATTAACAAACAAAAATATAACAATTACAGCTTATCACGCCTTATTTGCATCTCAAATAACATACGGAATCAGTGCTTGGGGAACTGAATCCGATACAATAGTTCAAAAAATTATTATAATAAAGCCATCAGAATCATTGAAGGATTACAATATCAAGATCACTGCAAACCATATTTTATCAGCAAAAAAATCCTATCTTTAATTTCCATCTACAACCTAGAAACAATAAGCCTAATACTGCACAATCCTCCCAAAAAACTATCAGACTGTCACCAATATAAACTAAGAAAAAACATTTTGACTTCCCCCAAAATCGATTAACAAAAACAAGTAACACACCTTCCAAAACGGGGGTCAAACTTTATAACTGTTTACCAGAAAATTTAAAAATCATAAATAATAGAACAGCTTTTATAAAAATATAAAATTGTATCTTTTACTAAGGCCCTACTATAATCTAAAAGAATTCTTTGAAGAATATAATAATAACTTGGGATAAGCTCACTGACGGCCAACACTATACTGACTACTAACCAAAACTACAAACTACAAGTCAAAGAAAAAATATGAAGAAGAAGAAAGAACTGACGATTCCCTGATCCCTACGATCATGGAGAAGAGGACGTGGTAAATGGTAAATGTGTCAATTCATAGTATGAACAATGGAGGGGTAAAATTCTCCTCAACCCTTTGTTTACCATCTGGTAATCACGTTATCTCCGTAAAGTACTTAAATTGCGAATATTTAATTGAAAACTAGTAAAAAACATACTACTTGAACATTTTTACTGAAGCTTATATACTTAATATTGCAGGTCAGAAAAAAAACATTAACTATCAAAAATGACAAAAAGATCATTAAATTAGTTTATATTTTAGTAGATCTTTTGAGGAAGTAGATTGCCTTATTGGAATATTAGGACTTTAAAGTCTAAAATTTGTTATTCCTATAGATGGAGCAAGACTTCAGTACTATCCCCTGTTAAAGTCTCCAACTACGTCTTTGCTGTAGTTGTCATGTTTAGGTTATACAATATTATCAAATAATTAAATTGTTATGTCTACTTCTGAGTGATCGATATATACTTAAATACCTGATGTCCTAATCATGTTTTTATTGTTTTGCTTTTTTTGTTTTTCAGGTTTTGGTTTCGAGTGCCTGCAGTGTCTGAATGATCGCTAACTCGTCAGAGTCAGAATGAAACAATTTTGAAACACCAACTTAACCTAGGTATGCCAAAAATTATTTGATTTTAAGTTAATGTTTTTACTTACTACAAAACATAATTTTACAGTGGTGACGTGAAACAGTAATACAAAGTTTATTGAAACAATAATAGGAAATAAATCCTATATAACGATCCATAACAATATTGAATAATATTATAATAAAGTAATGACGTCCTATTGTGCAGTTCATGGATCAGATTTGAATTGAATTAAGTGTGAATTACTCTTCTGTAGTCTTGGGTTTTAAACGGAGAAAGGACAGACCAATTACAATCCCCCCTTGACAAAAATTATTACAAAAATGACTATCCGAGTAAATATGTATATTATGTGAGGGTACACTGTTTACCGTGTGGGGTGTCTTTGTGTTTTTGTATATCTCAGATTATCCAATAAGTGGGAAAATAATAAACCCTCCATTATCTTACACAAAACCCATAAACACCCCATAAAAGCAAAAGTTTAGTTCTCAAACCCTCGACTGCATGTACAAGAAAGCACTCATGTTTCCCAATCAGAGACGTCTTACAATCTGTTTGTTTCTGATTCCTCTGATTTTCTTTCTATCCGTACTCAATTTTATTTAGTTTATTTCTGAAAATTGTTATTGCATTGTGTCTACTTGATTATCATAAGCAGCCATAAGGCTGTCTAATCTGGCGGCTTTCAGTACGTTATCTTGTTATCTAATCTCACATAACCTTAGAATACATCACAGATTCCTCACACCATTTATTTGCATCACTATGTGATCACTGTAGATTTGCCGCTCGATGCTTCTGTCTGTTAGTCTTTCTGTCTGCTGGTCTATTCTTTGGTTGTTCGTCTGAAAAGTTTGGTTATATTGAGTCCATCTGCTTGTGTAACCGTCTAATCTGAAAGTTTTCAGTTCGTCTATCTTGTTCAACACCAACACTCAAATAACCTATACAAAATGTCATAAATTTCTGACACTCCTCACTATCATTCAAATTTTACCGGTCGATGCTTCTGTCTGTCTGCTGTTCTATAAATTATTTGTTAGTCTGGAAAGTTTACTTGTATTGAGTCCGCCTGTTTGTGTGACCGTCTAATTTGAAAGTTTTCAGTTCGTCTATCTTGTTCAACACCACCATCACATAACCTATACAATATATCAAAAATTTCTCCCACAGGCATTTGTACCACCAGTTTTACCAGGTCTTTGTATCCATCCGACAATGTGTTTCTCTGTCTGTGTGTCTTTGTGTCTGTGTGTAGGTCTGACCAGTGGCCCAGTTTCGACGCACCTGCGGCTCGAACTGGATCCCTCACTTTCACCACAAGTGTTCCGTGTGTTCGTTTTGGAACTGGGGAAAGTTACGCCCCGTTGCGCCGCCTAGTGTCGATGTGCAGTTAACATGGGTATTTGGAAAACCCCATAAGGTTTGTGTTGTGTTCGACTTCGCTGGGTGGGTTGAGTACTAGTGTTGTTAGAAGTAAATATTCTTTCTGCTATGACTATCTTTCACATGTTTTGTAAATTATCTTAACTTTAATTAAATTATCATCCTTTCATCTATTTTTTTAATTATCTAATCTTGATATTTTTACAACTGTCCTACCGCTGTGACCTGGGTTTAAATTCCACGTGAAATCCATATGACTTTTGAAAATTGGTGTCACTGTGCTCGGAAGGCACGGTAAGCCGTTGGTACCGGCGATATTATACATATTATATATATATATATATATATATTTGATATATTATATATATTGTACACAAGATCATGTCAGAGACACTAGTGCGACCTGAAAACTCTGACAAAAAACCGTATCGAATAGACACGAACTTTACTTCAACTGCGCATTGAATTTGCAAGTACGTTTTTTTGGTTTTAGTCCATTCATGAATGGGGTTTCAGCAGGTATTTTAACAAAACAAGATGAAAATGTTTGAGTAGTGTTTTCTATTTGATTATTGTTATTTGAGAGTAAGCCTCAGGCATAAGACCAATGTTAGTTGGAAGAAACAGGAGACTAGAACCACTTAAGGTATTTTTACCACTAAGGTTCCCTTATGTTCAGAATCTGTAAGAAGCCCCGTAAGGTTATGTAACAAAAAAAATCATTGACGAATTATTATTATACCTGTGTTGAAATTAATTCAAGTAAAGGATTTTATCGATCAAAAATTTGGGTTTTGAAATTTTTTCAAGAATGAACCAAACTAGTTTTTACATTTTTTCCACGCTGGTCTTTTAGAATTTTCGACGTGAACTTTACAAAAAGCAATCGGTCGAAAGTATGAGAGTAAATTTAAATAATATGTTTAACGATATAGGAAACCCCTTAAAATAATATTGTCTGAAATAAATCCTGACAACGTGAAAATATGTTGAGCTATATGTTATAAATGAATCTTTTGAGGAATACAGTATAGAGTACGATAAGGGGTCTTTCTCATCGTTATAACGTCATCCTTTGAATCTTACTGAACCAAACTTACGACAGATGATGAATTTGCTGTAACCGTTTTTGTTACTTTGTTACTGCACTCAACAAATTAAATACGTAGAAAGAAACAATTAAACAAGGTTACAAAAGTGTAAAGACAACCTTAGGGAAATTCGAAGGTCAACAAAATTCCGATCCACTGAAGTTCAAGACAAAGAGAACCAAGAGTTTTTCCCCCGAAGTACCACAATAGAGTTGAAAGCACCGGATCTCCTACTATATAAAAAGTCTAGACCGTTAAAAACTGAGGGTAATTTCGAACCGTTAGGTTGGTACGATCTGTTCCACCAGACTGGTCAGTGAGGGCCGGAACCAGTAGTGACAACGGTTGTCCTTGAGTTTGCCCTTTAACCTTTCTAGATTTCCTTGCCGCTTGTGTTGTGTTTTACAAGGCGTAGTTTTGTCCTCATGTTGATTTATTGGGAATTTAAAAACATGCTGATGCTGACAGTTGCTTGTAAGCAGCATTTGTCGTATGTTTTTTCTAATTGGGAAAAGTGAAAACAAGTTTGCAGCCTAATAAGATGACTATATTAGTTATTTCTTTGTTCTTAAAAATATTACGATATATAAATTATTTAGAATGATCTGTTGCGGAGAAATGGGCTTTGAAAGTTAGCATTGGGCATGCAAATGAATTAGATAGACACTCAAAATGTTTCGTGACTGGAGCCCCCTCTTAACCGTTTAATACCTCAAACGAACGTTAAATCATAAGCGTTTGTGTCTTGAAAAAATGTCGTTGGTGTTGAAATACAAAAAAACAAAAACAAAAGCTATTCAATTTTAAAACCAACAAAGAACCCAAGTTTTAGAAAAGGAAAAGCGATCTTCTATGTTTAATGGTGTGTTGATACGATTGTTGAACAAGCAGGCCGCTATAGGAGTGAAAGCGTGATGTATGTTAAGGTTGATCTAGGCAGCAAGCAAAGCGCTAACCTACAAACAGAAGGCTGGTGGCTATTCCAATGTATTTGAAACCTAATTGCCTTATACAGGGTGATACAAAAAAGGTGTACTGGCTATATATTTTCGGATTCTACGTTAAAAAATGATCAAAAATTGTGGAGTGACTTTTTTAAAATACTGCTCCGTTTAGCGTCAGTCCGTCTGTTTGTGTTTTTTACTAAATTTAGTATACCTTTTGAACCGTTAAAGGTACTGTTTTGGAACTTGGCATACCTCATGCCTACATACAGGCAGTGCACATTTTTGTAACACCCTGTACAGAGTGCCATAAAATTCGTTCAAAACCTTTTGCATAAGGTTTCACGAGTCGAAATAAGTGATAAGGTCCAGGTAAACATCGATCATAATAGCTCCGTTTTCCATCTGTAAGTTTTCTTTTTAAATACGTTATATTTTAAGAACCACTTGAGATTTTAACTTGGATCCTGGTAAACATTATAATTATAGTTCAAGATAAATTTAAATGGAATTTTACAAATTTTAGTTTTTTCGTATTTTAAGTATATTCTAGCTTTTAAAATTTTAAAACGGCAGTAATACAATCTTTTCACTCGTCATACAATTTTAAATGCTTAAGTTGGCAAAATACGTTATTTCTATGTTTGTTAAATTGTCAGATCATGGAAGATCGCATAAATTAATAGGATACTTAATAAATATATATATTTTAACTAAACGCCAGCCAGAAATAAGGATAATTTGTGCAGGCGGACTGTAAATTATATGTTTTTGATTAAGTTTCCACATGTTATGTAAGTGTCTGCTTTAATCACGTATTAATATCCACCAGCGTCCTATTGGCCTTGGTTTTTTGCTATTGGCCTTAAAATTTGCAATATTTATCTATAGCAGACTTTAAAAAAATTGTTTAGTATAAAAATTTGGAGTTAGTCGTCAAAGATCATGGGTTTCTATAAAAAATGCAGCAACACCAACTAATCGGATGTGATATATCGATCTTAAACATTCGATGTATCGAATCGCATTTAAAAAAAATATTTAACCTAAATAACTAACGCAAACACCCAAGAATTCGAGTCATCATGGTGTGTGTTGAAACGGACTCTAAAAACTGGGGTAAAGAGCGATGATAACAGTTACAAATATACTTTAAAGAAACATTTAACAAGTAATAAACAAACAAAAACTAAAATTTAAAAATACAACAAATAATAAAGAAACGTATAACCAAGCTAAAACCTAGTTATCTTTGCCACGGTTTCGTTCATTCAATTCATGAAAGCAGCCCATAAAGTTTACCCATGCACAGATAACTTAAGTTTTATCATAATTATACATTTATTTATTTTTTTATTGTAGTTTTGTTTGTTTGTTATTTGTTAAATGTTTCATTAAAATATATTTGTAACTGGCATCTCATATTATTATTTACTGTTAAAATGTGATTAAAAATATTGAATGTTCCGATTTGATGTATCGAATGTTTGAGATCGATATATCGCATCCGATTAGTTGGTGGCCGCTTATGAAACTGTACCACAACTGGGTTGACAGGAATTTTTAAATTTCATCTATGAAATTTAAAACAATTAGTATGTGTTATTAAATTTAATAAAAACTGTAAATATTCACAATTAATTGGTGATTTTTGTTTTATTTACTGTGTTTGTGTTTGATTAGCATAAGAATTCTGACAGGTGAATGACAACATGTACTGAGTTCATCAGTCCGTTAATAAAGAAGAATGATATAAGTACATTCACCTTATATGTAACGGCTCAAAGAATCAATTATACTACTTGTTTGCCTGCTTGGTACTTATTGACGTCGCAATAAACAGATATTTTAGAAAATTATTAAAATGCACGTTTCCGAATATTTTTAATTTATAATTTTCTAAAACATATTTGAAATTTTCTGAGTACCTTCCAAGTAGCGGGTAAATAAATAATATAAATAATAAAGGATATTTTTCTTAACTATTAGACTTAAACGTGAGCAAAAGGACCGTATAGAACAACCTTTGGTGTTTTATAAGAAAAATCTCACAAAAAATGTAATAGTTTTAGATTTTTTAGTATTTGGAGAAATAAACCTTACAAATATTACACTTAAATAAACTAGTTGTCCTGTTGCTCGGATACAAGCAAGTTTGCACCCCAAAATATTACTTCAGTTGTAAAAAAACATAACAAAACATCTAATATTAAATGGATGATAATATCTGAGAGTAATGCGGATAACGTACTTTCAATAAACACGTAGTTTAGAGTTCCGCCGTCAGATAGCGCCACTTTCCGAAAATTCAGCCCTTTACTGTATTTAGGCCCCTGTCTTAAAATTTTGAGACGTTTTGGCAAATCGAAACCTTTTATTTGACACCTCAAATAAAACCCGTCTAGCCGTTATCGGGTTATGACTGTGAGGAAAAAACCCTAGCGTATTAATATATAGGATTTGTAGTTTTGTAAAAATAATTGATTTTGAATTTAAAAACTATTAGATATGATGATGCCAGCCAGATCCAAAGTGGAGGATGCATGGAGATCAAGAAACGTTTGTACTGTAGCTGTGGAGATACTGAAGAACTTTTACTGGCTTACACTTGCTTTTCGTCATCACCTGGTCACAAAGAATCATCTTCTACCATAGATAAACATTGTAACTTTTACGTCCAATAGTTGTAGAGAATCTTGGAAATCTTCTGAAGGTTGAACATGTAGGAATCTTAACGGACATTTAGAAACGCAGTATGGTAAGGGGTGGTCACGATAACACCTTTAAACTTGGCATAGTGGATTTAGCGTTAGGTCATACAAACTTGTATTTCTGCCACACATTTATCATTATGAAGTTGCACTTTCATCGGTGAAATACAGCAAAGAAACAACTGTAACTATAGAAACAATATAATATGTAACTACATATGGTTGTCTAAAATTATTATCTATATTAATTTGTAGTTAAAATACTTCTAATAAAGTTAACTCATCACGCGTCGACTTCGTAGGTGTTTACAAATTAAAATATGTAAATAACAAGTAAACAATCAAACGTACAACAGTCATTTGAAAACATTTCTTTACTTTTGCCAATAAGAGAATGGAGTCCATTTTGAGGGTTTCATTTAGTAATAATTTTAATTTTGAAAATGGTGTACGACTTAAAAACCCACACAGTTGAAAAATATTCCAGACCAAAAGTTTTTTTGCGTAATATAAATAGAAGAGATCCTTAGAACTTTCATACGGATTTACATCAATGTGGCTGTATTAATCACTAATGTTCATCGATTTTCCGCTTACAATATCGCAAGTCTTTTTTAAAAATTCAATGAAAACGCTGTTATATTTGTTATAGGCTGTAATATAAGACAATTAATAAGCTATAAAATAATTAAAATAGTTATCTTACATATTTGAGTTAACGATGAGAGGACCGGGAATAAAATTTATAACTTTTATGTTATACATATAAATTCAGTACTCACTTGATGAGTTCAGCTTCTTTAGCCGATTTCAGTTTTATAGCATAATCAAATCACACAGCTGATTAAATTCCAAGATTTAAAAATCCTATATATTTATACGCTTGGGGTTTATTATTCACAGTTACAACTCGATAACGGCTGGACGGATTTTCACGTTTGAGGTGTCTAATTAAAGGTGTCTAATTAAATATCTGTTTGCCCGTCAGCTTGGAGGCCACGATGCAGAACAGGTAATGTATTGTCAGTTTTTCATTTGTTCGTATATATAAATGTTGTGTTAGTGTATTGTATTCGAATTTTTGTATATATATTTGTTATCTTTCTGTGAGTCAAATTAAATTGTAAAGAAAAATATTTAAAAAAATGTAGGTTAGTTAGGTGTGATATAAATTTTGTGTTAGTGTATTGTATTTGATTTTTTGTTATCTTTGTGTTAGTGTAAATTAGAATGTAAAAGAAAAATCAAAAAAATCCAAAAAAAATGTAGGTTAGTTAGGTGTAAGAGTTTGATATTTAGATGTAAGTAGGGTTCACTTGATAACGGGAGGAGTTTCCTTACCTCCCGAAACGTAGTGTAGTTTTAAACACTAGAAGCGATAGGTAAAGTCCAAATAAATCAAAAAATAAATAATTAAAGGTATTTTTACGTAGATTTGACAATACGTCTCAGAACTTTAAGAAATTACATCACATAAATACAGTAACGGGCTGAATTTTCGGAACAGGTGTGCTATCCGATAGCGGAAGTCTAAACTACGTGTTGATTGAAAGTACGTTGTTATCATCTGTTTTAATATCAGATTCTGCTCACTGAAATCGCTAGGTATTTCTTTACTATAAAATGAGCCTTAAATCAACAATTTTGTGTAATCCGATAAAGAGGGACAGAACTTGAAAGTTCACATTTACTGTAGAAGCTGGTTGAATCAGAGGACTTGAACCCCCTTAAAAATATTTGATAGACAACTTTAGATTCAAATTCCAAATTCGAGTGTCAACAAATTTTCACTTTTCTCCGACTCTTCAACACGTACAATTTAATTTTATAACCCCAAATCACCACCGGATGGATCCGAATTTCTCTCCTTTATCGGATTTAACTTCCTTTCTAAATCTTATAAACTAAAAAATATATAATTATATTACCGTATAAATTGGTAATCCTAAGTCAGTAGTCACAGGCGCGGAATGAACGACTCGAAAGAGAGCGGGAGTGAAACTGATCAGTGAGGGACAGCCGGACGGACAGACAGACACTCAGGGGAGTGGAGGAGTGGGGAGGGGTGGGGGAGGGGGTGAAGGAGGTTCGGATAACCATTGGTCCGGTTGGAGTGTTGGAGTTCAAGTCCGGCATAGATGTTGACGCTGCAACGTTACATAAGGGATGTGGGACTGTTTGTACCATGGCAATGTGTTTTGTTAGTGAATTTACTATGTAAAAGTGAGCTATTAGCATGACCCGCTCGTTGTAACTGAAGCCTGGGACTGCATAGTTCCTAGCTTGATCCCCTGACGATGTTTTGGGGGTCATTAAATGATATAAGTGATATGCTCTCTAGCAGTCGCTTATTTAGTACAATTTATTTTATATTCGGTAGGGACATTCTTTTCTATAATTAGATGGACAAGTTCGTTGGGAAAACCACCGGAAAATTCTAATCTCCTTTTATGGGATTTTGCAATTTTGTTCAAATTCGGTAGGGACATTCTTTTCTATAATTGGTTGGACAAGTTAGTTGGGAAAACCACCGAAAAATTCTAATCTCCTTTTATGGATTTTAAAATTTTGTTCAAATTCGGTAGGGACATTCTTTTCTATAATTAGCTGGACAAGCTCGTTGGGAAAACCACCGGAAAATTCTAATCTCCTTTTATGGGATTTTGCAATCTTGTTCAAATTCGGTAGGGACATTCTTTTCTATAATTAGTTGGACAAGTTCCTTGGGAAAACCACCAGAAAATTCTAATCTCCTTTTATGGGATTTTGCAATTTTGTTCAAATTCGGTAAGGACTTTTATATAATTAGTTGGACAAGTTCCTTGAGATAACCACCGGAAAATTTTAACCTCCTTTATGGGATTTGAATTGTTCAAATGTTGAGGTTTTGGGCCAAAAATGAGTCACAAAAGCCCCGGATATAAAATTGATGCAAATAAAACATTGAGTTTAGAGAGGCAAAAGTTGGAAGCCCCTTCTTATAATTTTAGCACAAATATTTACCGAGTTATTAAAGAAAATTTATATCAAATAAACACAGTACTTTGCGGCTTGGGGATTTATCAATAGAAAAGGCTGTTTATCATATGATGATGTAGTCTTATCACTCCTGGTATCCCCATGCCTACTTCCAATCCTGACTAGACATTCCTAACTTTATATTCCACAACATTGTTATAATTGTAGGTAAATACAACCAGGAGCATCAGAACGGATAACCTTAAGTTCACAACAGATGGGTAGGTCATTCGGTTGAATATTGACTATCGAATTATGAACTATCGATTATCATAGTCGACTACTCAACTAGCGTCGATTGCGGGATCCACAGTGATCTACAGCTTGTTAAACTGTAACTTTCCCAAAGTCCCACATATTACGGTATACCAGTGGATACATTGTCGGTCCCACGACCTAGCTGTCCCGGGTTCTAATCTTGCTTTTGTTGAATACTTTTTGAGGTCTGCATTTTTTTTAATTTTAAATTAATTTGTTCGGATTTAAGTCTTATTTTTGTCGTTTACTTTTTAAGATCAAGATTTGTTGTTAAAATTGTCTTTTTTTATACAAATTCATTTATTTGTAATATGTTGCACAACGAAGAGCCGCACACAGCACTCTGCGGAGTTAGGTTAGGTAAGGTTACTATAATTTTGTCGTAAACTGCAGCGAAAGTTGTTATTTTTTAATTTTGTATACGTAAATCCATTTTTATTACGTTACCTACAAAATAAATAGCTAAAATCGTTAGTTCATAATTCGATAGTCAATATTCAACCGAATGACCTGCCCATCTGTTGTGAACTGAAGGCTATCCCATCAGAACAGCAAAAAAATTAATGTTTTCAGATTTCCATAGAAATTTGAATAAGTATATGTTTTAACACAGCTTTACGCTTTTCACGCGTATAGTTGCCTCCCTCGTCAGCGAGCTACGTGCGAACTCGTTTTGTTTTTGGCGTAGATAGATAGTTTATTAAATCACTAGTCCTAACTATTTTTCCCAACAGGTTCAGTTGTTCACCTGATTTTATAGACAAATAACATCAAATAGTTGATCAAGTTCCAATATTTAAATGTTTTAAAATTACCTTAAAGTTAATTTATAGTTAACTAATTATGCGGCTAATTTTCAAAACTAGTTGAAAACAAAAGAGTAACCCCTTCACCGCTGTGTACAAGAAAATGTGTAATGTTCATTATATCACGATTTAACTGAACCTAACTTTAGCAACGTTTTTCTGACGGTTTTCAACCTTGTGTAAACAATTCTGGAGAGAATGGACTGAATAACAGCTGATTTCCTTGGAACCTTTGTTACCGCGTGCTTGTGAACGCTGGTAGCTGTAAGGTGGAATGTGCCTTTCTATTTAACAGCCCGGTGGTCGGTTTCTTCTACAAGGTCGTCATAACGTGGGGCTGAGATTCATAGAAGTGCAGGCTGCTAGTGCAACAGACAGAGAAGTGCAAAACTTCACTGTGATTGAAGTAACAGACTAAGTTATAAGAAGAAGAGATTATATTTTATAATTACACGTATTGTAATAAAAAGAATCAGAATATTTTGGGTACTTTAATACCATAAAAACCTCAGCTATCCTATACTCTAATATGACTAAGGTTTGCTTGCTTGCGTCACGGATCTCAAAAACGGCTCCAACGATTTCTTTCATATGTTCGAAATAACTAATTTCTGGGATAAAAATAAGTTCTAGACAGGCCTCATCCCCAGGAAAAATCAAATAATGCAAAAAAACTAAAATGAAAAGTTAACAAAATTAATATTGGGCTTATGGAGTTTCAAATCAAAACTAAAGAATTGTAACACCTGTTCATAATCAACCAGGGAACTGTCAAAGTAATACACATGTTGTATATGATTATTAACATGTGGTTTCCTGAGAGCAGGGATTAAAATATTTGAGTGAAGGTAATATAAATAGAGTAGTAAAATAAATCAAAGGGACATTGAGCTATAAATAACAACTGGAGTGACCTTAAAAATGTAGAAAAGAAGCAAATGAGTTATACAAATCTGATTGTCAGTAGAAGGATGTGGTGAAATACTACTCCAAGTCATCTAAACAAACTGACTGGCTTTCCCCCGAGCAAAGCTCGGCCCCCAGGTACTATCAAATAAAACAAAATACCGTTATTATTTTGTTTCTTTAGATCAGATTATTTAACTTGCCCAAATTTGTAGATGAGAAAGATGGATCTAAACGAATTTCATATTCGAAAGAAGCAAGAATTTATTGCAATCGACTACAAAATAATAGCATAGACAATCATCGACGAATACCTAAATTCAATCAGTGTTCAATAAAATGAAAATAAAAAATAAATATAAATTACATCAATATATAACTCAATTAATATATAACCTCGAGTACACTTCATTGCTTTTAAGCGACGAGAAATTATCTGATCTATTTTTTCTGAATTGACCAACATCTGACTAGTTTGAATTGGGGTGGAAGAGAGTTTAAAGTTCCACATCCATAGTTTAAGCAAAAGGCTTAACAATAGTTCCAAAAGTCTTAGATTCAAAGATTTGGCCTTTGAGTTGTTCACAATACGCTGTGTAAGCACATGAATTATTCCTGGCTAAAGAATCAGCAACTTAACCTAAACCGATGACACTGTAAACAAATCAAACAGCAGTGACTCCACGCTGCAAAAAGCGTTCTACAATTAAAAAATGCAATAAACGCTTAACAAATAAAACATACCTTTGAAAAGCAGAAACAGGCTTACGATCAAATGAGGCACCATGGCCTCAAAACTCTCATGGCCTCAAAAATCTCATGGCCTCAAAACTCTCATGGCCTCAAAATCTCATGGCCTAAAAACTCTCATGCGCCGCATAGAAAGGATTTGATTTTAAGCACATTCCAGAATATATTAACCAGTAAATAAAAAATAAACGGGCCCCAGCACCATGCCTTGTGGGACCCCAGACAAGTTTACCCATAAAACTCGCAACCGTTTGTAAACCTTAAGCTGTAAACCCAGGAGGACGCACCGCGTCAACTTTCGACAGAGATTTATGAAAATCTATGCAAACATTGCCTAAGATGAAAGTGCGGCATTGAGCTCACTTGGCTTTCTCCTAAGGTCGTGGGTTTGAGTCTTCGAGCCTCCGACATCACGACTTCAGCTGCTACTTGCAGTGGTGTAGATACGGGGGGGATCAGGGGGATATATCCCCCCATGTAACTTGGAAACATTAAAGTTTATATCCTCCTGAAATCAAACTTATGCCTTTTGATTAAAAAGAAATGCTGTTGATGAAAAAGGAAAAAAAATTGCAATATCTCCGAAATATCTTATTTATAAGTTAAGAATATTGTTCGCGTACAATAAACGGTATTTGCACGCCACAAGTGAAACGTGAGTCACCGTATAGTCTACCCTCACCCCCTAGCAGCCAGTTCGTCAACTAGCGCACCTGACCTTGACCTTGACGTCTAGACGGCCTTGGTGATGTGCTTAACTTACGGTTGCCATATTCGATTTGTAATTTAATAAACTGCAGAGAGCTATAGATCTTCATCCTGATTTTCAGCTGACTATAACGGCAAATATATGAAAAAGTCAACGATATTTACCGACGAAATAAAGCCTAAGAGTAAAAACAATAGAGTGAACAGGGAACCAGGGTTTAGTTTAGTTGGCAATCGTTGCTTGACGATGAAGTTGCAAAAGTAAACACAGTTTCGTTCACAGGATTTCAACACAACATTTGCGTTAACCAACTTTTTTTGGTAAAAATTTCAAAAAGGGGAGATTTTTAATTTTTCACGGAAATTCCCCGGAGTTATATTTTTACCTTAAAACTCCAGGGAAATTCGGTGACTTGGCAAACCTAGCTTAACGATTACTTTCCAGCACTGATTAAAACTGATACAAGTACTTTTCAGTCCTGGTTACAAATACTGATTACTTTGTATCAATGTAATGTGTATTGGATGTGTAGGCCATCAATAATTATGAATGTAAGGGACACGTTAATGATGTCTTCAATTGTGTATACCGGTATCAGCTCTGGTCACAAACACGGTTTTTTTATTTGTATTCCCTAATGAGATATCCCCCCTTGACAAAGGTCTGTCTACGCCACTGGACACTTGGGCTATACCGTCTGATTCAGCAAGGATCTTTAGCTAATAGGTCAATAACTCGGAAATTGAGAGACAGTTAACTTGGGAGTCAACCAAACCACACTCCTACTCACAGATCGTAGACAAAATAGACTGTACACCCCTATTAGTTTAGCATCGCAGCTGGAGAAGTCTGTTGTTGGAATGAAAATCACCTTGGTGGTCCAAGTATATAAGAGTACTAGAATATTAGGATATGCAGGGCCGCCATTTTGGTTCTGTCGTTTCTCTCAATGGCCTGATGATGACCGGTGTGACTGGTCGAAATCGATATCCGTACCATCTGTATATATGTTTACCGTCTGTTATGTGATTACAGTATAAGTGTAAATATAGTTTTAAGTTTGTAAGACGTATTTTATTACATCTCGTAAGTAATAACAACACGTACAATGCTAATAAAAAAGTTGTATAATAAAGTCTTAGAAATCGTTTTCGTTTATTTGTCTTCCAAATGCTTAGTCATTAATTACAATAATAACCGATTTTTATCACTGATTTTTGTTATCTCTTCAAGCCTTTTGGCTGTAATTTATTTTTATTGTCATTATGTATTATCGCTTGTTATACTAATTATTACTACTGTAGCTCCATTATTCATTGTCTTATTTATTATATTTATCGCTTTTTATACTTAATTTGTAACTAGTAATTAGTCATTGTTATTATTATAACATTTATAGCTTGGTGCACCAACTTATTTCTAGCTGCATTTTTTATTGTTATTATATATTATACTTATCGCTTGTTACAGCTGCTAAACTCAATTTATTACAAGCTGCACTATTAATTCTTATTATTTATTATGAGTATTTCATCCTGATTTTTATTATTGTATATTATTGTAATACAAAATTGGGTTACCGTTGAAAGAAATAAATAAATAACTTAAACAAGTTTTAAATAAATATTGAAAACAACATATTTAAAGCTAACAATAACAATAAATAGTAACTATTAAGTATTTAAAAAGTAAAAAAGCTAATAAAATTTAATAGGTAAAAATACAATGAGGAATAATATCAAGATATAAAAACATCCCATAAATGATTATGATCTACAGACAAAACATAAAAGAGTAAAAACTGAATGATAGGTAAATATTGATGTTAAAAAAGGTTATGAAATATATAAATAACAATTGATAAGTAGTACAGTAATAAAATAACAGTATTTGGTACAATACACATCTCCCATATACTATGAAGGGTTTTCTTTCCCTCACAGTATATGAAACTGATTTATCCTGAAGCTGTAGTAGGGCGTTGATTATTGCAGTAGCAGAACGCTGTTCCTACTTTTTTATGTAGTTTGAAACATGTATGGTCTCAAATAATGTCATAAACTGTTGTTAAATAGTTATATTTGATGTAGTGAAGTAAGGGATCGAGTTATAAAGCTTAAGATCCATCCAAGAATTTACTAAATATTGATATTAGTAAATAGCTTACTTTATTAGTAGCAATTTCTTAGTTTAAAAAATGAATTTGTGTATTTGATGTTCCCTATGGACTTCTAAGCCACTAAACCGAAGTTAATGAAACTTTGCATGGTAATTCAGGTTTATTTAGGATTTAAGATTTAAATCCATTAATCAAAGTCACAGAACTTAAGGGCCCTATAGAACTTTAAAGTTTCTCTTATGGGAAAGTCATGTTATCATTTTACTAGGTGAATAATTTAAAATATTGTAAACAGCTGTTTTTTAAGTAGTAAAGTAATGCATTACTTAATGTCAGTGTACTTAATGTAGTGTATGTGTGTGTGTAGTGTGTGTGTGGTGTATGTGTAGTGTGTGTGTGTGTGTGTGTGTGTGTGTGTGTGTGTGTGTGTGTGTGTGTGTGTGTGTGTGTGTGTATGTGTTTGTGTGTGTGTGTGTGTGTGTGTGTGTGTGTGTGTGTGTGTGTGTGTGTGTGTGTGTGTGTGTGTGTGTGTGTGTGTTTGTGTGTGTGTGTGTGTGTGTGTAAGTGCACTTGTGATGTAAGTATTTTTAGTGAAGTTTTTTCATCACAATTCCTAGATGCAGCAACACGGTAGTTCCTAGATAGCAACTAGGTAGTTAGTAAAACCATTCAAAACGAATATGTTATTTGACGTATATATATTTAAGGCCTAAACCACAACACAATTAGGACTGAGGCCGCCGTCTTTGAGGTCCAAGTATTCATTGGTCATTCACTTTTTAGCGAATTTCCCCTATAGGGAAGAAGCTATTACCGTAGGTCTCATGGTAAGACTTAAGCCCGAGACCATGATAACTTTTCATTTTGAGGTCCCCAGATGCCAAAAACACCATTCGTTCAAATTTTTTATATATGTATATATATATATATATATATATTTATATATATATATATATTTATATATATATATATATATTTATATATATATGTGTCCGTAAGCACGATAACTCTCGTAAAAAAGGTCCGATCTTAATGAAATTTGGTACAAATGTGTAAAGTACCATTTATTTGAACGAGTTCGAAAACCAGATGAATCGCACCATCTGAAGGGGGGTTTTTGGGGGGTTTTGTACCCCAAAAATGTGTTTTTTGGGGTTTTCACATGTAATTTTAATTTAAATCAAATTTTAATTTATACCATTAAATTCAGCTTAAAAAACAAACAATTTGGTATTTTGATCATTGCTCTACGTCAATTGGTTACCGAAATATTGAAAGTGCTAAACACAGTACGTTGTCTAATGTTATTCTTATGGAGAAAAAGAAAAATTGTATATCTCGCTTATTTATGAACGTAAACTGGCAAAATTTGGTATATGGCTTTATTTGGTTGTGGTCTATTGATATTTGCAAAAAAATCCATTTTTTGCCCGATAGTTCCCGTAGCAGCAAACCTGCATACTCAGCCCCATGTTATTCTTATGGAGAATAATTAACGTGTTATCTCCTTTAATTATGAACATAAATTAATAGAACTTGGTATGTGGCTTTACCTAGTTGAGTTATAATGATATTTGTATAAAAGCCCATTTTTAGTGTTCCTTATTTCAGCAAACCTGCATACTCAGCCGCCATGTTATTCTTATGGAGAATAATTAAAATGTCATAAATCGTTTCTTTATGAATGTATATTGATGAAACTTGGTATGTGGCTTTATGTGGTATTAAGATAAATTAATATGCATTGGAAATTCGCTGAGTATGCAGGTTTGCTGCTACGGGGGTATTTAGTATTCTGGATGCCCAGTCTAAATTATCCTGTAGTCTGTGCCACAACTCCAAATGTAAGACTGATTATACTGACGTTATGCCACTATGATTATTCAATATTACCTGTCATACCTGATATATTAATACTTATGTTTATGAGAGCTGAAATAAGATAATCTATAATATATAGTGAGTTTCTACTCGCTACATTACCTTTGCCAGTAAGTTATACCCACTAAAAGGAACAAACTTTTCCTATAGACCCATGTCCGTTTCTCAACCGTTTGGCTGCAATTGGGAATTTTGCATTTTTTATAACTTACTTGACCTGGCTTTATTAATTGAGCTATCCAATTGTAACCCGTTATTCTACCCAATTCCACTTACAACCAATAGAAAAAGCATTAAATTTGCAATAAATCTGAGGTTTTACAAAAGGATATGTTTTCGAAAACACCAGCCTATAACGAAAATAAAGTAAAAAATACTCTTAAATAATCTTTTTATTGCAATTTCAAGACCCCATTTTATCACCTAAGTTAAACGAAAAACTTCCTTATTTAATAACCTTTAAAATTGTGTACTATTATAAGGTGTTGTTCGTCAAAAGTACAGTATAACTACCTAAATAATGAACCTTGTTTACCATTTTTTATTTCATTGATATGAACGATTTAAGTACATTTGGACGTTCAGCTAGCTAACCAAAGTTGTTAGAGTATTTTTATTAACAGAGTGTTTTTTACTTTATTTTCGTTACAACCTGGTGTTTTCGAATTCATATCCTTTTGTAAAATCTCAGATTTATTGCAAAATTAATGTTTTTTTTCTATTGTTGTTAAGTGTAATTGGGTAGAATAACGGGTTACAATTTTATAGCTCAATTAATAAGGCCAAATCGAGTACTTTATAAAAACTGCAAAATTCCTAATTACAGCCAAACGGTTGAGAATCGGACATGGGTCTATAGGACAGTTTTTGTTCCTTTTAGTGATTAGAACTCACTGGTGAAGTTAATTTAGCGAGTAGAAACTCACCCTGTATATCAGTAGGGTTGAATAGCGTACGTAAGAAACCTCCATCAGACAGATACCAACCTCTGCTAAAATCATTTACTAAATCTGATTTTGGATCCTTTTATCCTCTAATAAGTTGCGATGCGATTTCGGGTTCTGAAACCACACAAACAAAAACCATTTTACGTCTGAAAAAAAGAGCTATTAGGTTGGTATTTGGTGTGAAAAAAGTGATACATGTAGAGATATTTTTACAGTCAACAATCTACTCACATTTTCTTCCTTATATATTTTTCAGTGTCTCTCATTCTTTATTAAAAACAAACGCTTATTTAATTTTCGTGACATTAGGCACTACAATCTCAGGCATGCTTTATCTACACTAACCAATCCCCATCACAACACTGCTTCGTCTGAAAAAAGAAGACACTCATACTTAACTATAATAAAACTGTTCATTTCACATCCTTTACACATAAAATCAGAGTCAGACATTAAAAGGTTCAGGGGCAGGCTTAGGTAATTTTTGATTGGTAAAGAGTACTACAGCGTCCAGGAGTATTTTACTGACGATGTTAATTTTTAGTTAGAGTAGTAGTTTATTTTATTTTAAATCTTTTTTTACTGAGTAAAAATATTGACGATTGTACATGCTATGTATATAGTTTGATGACAATAAACAATCTTGATTCTTGATTCTGATTCACCAGAAGCTGTGTTGCAGCAAGAGTATAATTTAACAATAAATCAAAGAGGATTAATGTGCACACCTCCGTGACGCTCCTTTTCCCTATCATAACAATCTATTTTCACGTGGCGACGCAGATTTTTCCGTAGGGTAGGCCGAAGCCTGAGGCAAAACATCTCCTTATTAGTGAATTTTCTTTGGAAAGTGAACTATTAGCATGACCTGCATGGTGAAACTTAAGCCCGGGACCACCATAGAAGTTCCTAACGTGACACCCTGAACACGTTTTGGGGGGTCGTTCAAAATTTTATATATATATATATATAT
The DNA here is from genome assembly GCA_963675035.1 of Allygus modestus. Classification (NCBI taxonomy): domain Eukaryota; kingdom Metazoa; phylum Arthropoda; class Insecta; order Hemiptera; family Cicadellidae; genus Allygus; species Allygus modestus. The sequence continues at coordinate 533,212,384 of OY776111.1, forward strand.
ATATATATATATATATATATATATATATAGACATATATATATATGTGTGTATGCACTCTAGCGGTCGCATTTTTTGTCCGATTTACTTCAAATTTGGTAGGGACGTTCCTTTCTAAAACCTGTTGGATAAGTTCGTTGGGCAAAACAATCGGAAAACTCTAAACCCATTTTTTGGGGATTAATCTTTCAAATTTTGAGTTTTTGGGCCCAAAAAGGGTCAGAAAAGCCCCAGATGTAAAATTAATGCATGTTAAAAGATGGGAATTAGAAAGGCGAAAGTTTTAAGCCCTCTCCCGTCATTCTAGCATAAATATTTACCGAGTTATTAAAGAAAATGTGTATCGGGTAAACACAGTACGTTGTCTTATGGGGGTTTTACACTAGAAAAGCCTGTTATTCCTCTGTTAGAGTACTTTTATTATCCCCAGCAACCTCACGCCTACTTTCAAGCCTGTCTGGACCTTCTCCTAACCTTATAATGCGTAAAATTGTATTCCCAGCTTTGCAAGTAAATGAAACCAGGAGTATCAAAACAGCCAAAAAAACAATGTTTTCAGATTTCAATAAAAATTGGACAAATGGATGTTTTTACACTGATTTTGAGTTTTACAAGTTTTTATGTGGAAATTCACTTCCCTCACGTCAGCGTGCTGCGTGCGAACTCGTTTTCATTCAGTTTGGTACTAAGTGATGCGGTGGCCACAATATTATAATGATTATCACAGTGGTTTTTGACTCACTGTAGTACAAAAGGTTTCATGTTTTCTCCTGGTATATATACTGGTATCTGACCAAAAACAGAGCTGATCTATCATTTCAGATGGTTTGATCTGGTATTAATTTAGCTGATCGAAACACTAAAACGCGAAAATTCTTTAGTTTTTCCACAATATCCCGCAAATACTGTTTGGAAAGATCCCAAAAGAGGGACACGACTCCCTCAAATGGAGATTCTGCCTCGAGGGTTGAATAAACCCACGTCTGTACTCCGCCTTCCGGAAGCAGCAGTGTTAATTAACCAATAAAACACCCTCCCCAACCTTCCCTCTATGTGCAAGACGCAGGGACAAAACAAGAAAATAAAAACAGCTGATCGAGCCTTTTACAGAAAGAAAGTAGTGGAATGGGTCACTCCCAATTAGGGGCCGGAACAGGAAGTGGTGTTGTAATTGAGGGAACGGCCGCCAGGCGGTGCACCGGCCGCGCATCACTGGTTATACAATACTGTACTCACATGCGACCGGCACTGCTCCGAATAGCGCAGCGTCGAAACGTAAATCCGGCTTGGATCAGGTTGGGAATTATAGCGGCTGTTACGTCTAAATCAGGAAAATATGAGGAATTAATTTTCTGTTTCAGTTGTACCAGTGATTCCGTAATTCTGTGATCATTCATGGGAAAATCAGAGGTAGCTTTCATTAGAGTGAAGGTTGCGCGTGATCGGTTACCATGGAAGCGCAAGAAGATGTCAATAGCTTCCCGTTCAGCAGAACCCCTGTCCACTTGAGGATACACTAAAAAGTGCATTAGAATAAATTAACTACACAAATTCGTTTGGGTTGTGAACCTATCTCGCAACTCAGTGTCAAGACTGACCTTTAAAAGGCAGAAACAAAATTGGTCCCAATACTCTACCTTGCGGAACCCCACATACTTTGTTTCTCTTGTACAATGTAGCATTACTTGAGAAACATATTACTGTAATATGAGAGTAAGACTTTTGGATAGGGGCAGTCCTCTAGAGCAGCAAGTGAGCAAGTCCCTGCCGGAGTTTTATGTAATGTTTAAATGTTTTATATTTTGTTTTGTTTTATTTGTTTATGTAATGAAGATGGCTGGATTCATATTTATTTATTCAAGTTTGGCAGACTTGATCAATCATGGTTCTAATCCGGACTGATCTCATTTGATAACATTGATCAAAATCGAAATAACCTTTTGATCAAGTTCAATTAGAGATTTTCTTTAAGTTAGTCTTTTAGGCTATCTGTTTTTCTTCCATGAAACATGTTTCTTCATAAAATATTAAACATCCTATCTGAATAAAAAATTTGTTATCGTTTAATGTATGCTGTAAGAAGAATTAAAATTGTCGTGGAAACCTTGGACAAAAATTAGTCTAAAAGTCTAAAAGATTCCTTGAAAGGAATTGACACTTGGGAAAAGATGCAAACTGTCTTAATTTTTCACAAGTTTACTTAAACATGTAAAAAACATGACAATTGTGAAAGTTAACTCAGCACATTAATAAATACCCCCGTCGCAGCAAACCTGCATACTCAGCGAATTTCCAATGGAGATATAAATGTCTTAATACTACATAAAGCCACTTACCAAGTTTCATAAAAATATATTCACAAATAAGCGATATATATACAATTTTAATTATTCTCCATAAGAATAACATTGGGGCTGAGTACGCAGGTTTGCTGCAACAAGGAACACAAAAAATGGGTTTTTATGCTAATATCAATATAACTCAACTAGGTGAAGTCGTATACCAGTTTTTATTCATTTATGTTCATAATTAAGGGAGACAGAGCATTTAATTAATATCCATAAGAATAACATGGGGGCTGAGTACGCAGGTTTGCTGCTACGGGAGAATTATGCAAAAACAATTTTTTGGAGCAAATATCAATAGACCTCAATGAGATGAAGCTGTATACCAAGTTCCGTCAGTATACGTTCATAAATAAGCGAGATAAAAAAATTTTCTTTTCCTCCATAAGAATAACATTAGACAACGTACTGTGTTTAGAACTTTCAATATCTCGGTAACAAATTGACGTAGAGGAATGATCGAAATACCAAATTGTGTGTTTTTTTAAGCTGAATCGAATGGTCAAAACTAAAATTTGACTTTTTCAAAAATTATATGTAAAGAATTCAAAAAACCCATTTTTGGGGTACAAAACCCCCCCAAAATACCCCTTCGGATAGGTCGATCTGTCTGGTTTTCGAACTTAAAGTCATAAATGCTGCTTTACATGTTTATACCAAATTTCGTCAAAATCGGATCATTTTTACGAGAGTTATCGTGCTCACGGACACATATATATATATATATATATATATATATATATAGATATATATATATATACAGTATCGAACGAATGGTGTTTTTGGGGTCTGGGGACCTCAAAACGAAAAGTTATCATGGTCCCGGGCCTAGGTCTTACCATGCCGACTACGGTAATAGCTTCTTCCCTATAGGGGAAATTCGCTAATTCCCTATAGGGGAAATTCGCTAAAATGTATCAATTTCGGATAGCTTATAGTATAAAAGTGATTTTGACCTTGAACACAATAATTATAACCAATATAAGCGCACGCTTCCTAAAAAGAAACACGGCAAACTAAAATTATTACAAGTCGTAAAACAAAAAAATAAAATAAAAAGTACAGTCCCAAAATTACTAAACAGACAACTTATTTGTATCCTGATTTTAAAACCCATTCGAATTTCACAACACAATCAAGGGGTTTTCCTTTCATTTTAGTTTCATACAGTTTTTTTATGGAATATTTTTTCGCAAAACATCGATTGCCAGCAAAAATATGAAACCGACACACTAAACTGTAGTTATCGCGAAGTTACTGGTTTTGTTTCACTGGTCAAACTTGATTTTCCCTCTCAAAACACAACTAACAACCCTGAAAAATAATTATTTGTTAGGAAACGGCTCCAAACACAATTTTAATAAAAATATTTTGGTGCTTTAAGATCCTAAATTTCGTAAGACCTGCATGCCTACGGAAATTCGGGTTTAGAAAATATACATTATAAAGGCTTTCAAAAATATTTTTTTAGAATTGTCCAAAACAGTATCCATTATAATGAAACTATATCCATAAAGAGAACGCAAAAACTAAATAAATTAGTATATATAATTGAAACCACAGAATACAAAAGTAAGTTGTAAATGCTTATTACATTTTGTGACACCGGCTTAACATCTGCTAAATAACATTCTCTCTTACAGATTTCACACTGTAGTCCTATTGACTGTACAAGACTATGGAAAATGTATGGCTAGCTGTACGAGAAAGAATGTTTCATTCCGTAAATTTACCATATTCTTATTGAGCAAAAAACAAATTGCTGATTGGAGCAGTGTGAAATTTCCCGGCGTTCATGTACCTAACCCAAAGTACAAACTTAAGAGGGGGATCCAGTCTCCATCTTATATCTTATTCTCTGAAAAGACCAATGTTAACGTTGAAATCCCATCCCTCAACGTATTGTCAAATACCCCGTCGCAGCAAACCTGCATACTCAGCGATTTCCCAATAAATATATAACATAAAACATTAAGCCTCTTAACAGGATTTATAAGAAATATATTCAAAAACATGTGATGTTTAAAATATTAATTATTCTCCATAAGAATAACATTGGGGATGAGTACGCAGGTTTTCTGCAACAAGGAACAAAAAATAATGGGGTTTTATGCAAATATCAAGAGAACTCATATAAGAGAAGTCACATACCAAGTTTCATCCATATACATTCATAAATAAGCGATATATAATATTTTAATTATTTTCCATAAGAATAACATTGGGACCGAGTACCTAGGTTTGCTGCTGCGGAAACCATAAGCGAAACATTTTTTTGTACTAACAACAATAAACCACAACCAGATGAAGCCATATGCCGAATTTTGTCGGTTTATGTTCATAAATAAGCGAGATATACAATTTGTCTTTTTCTCCATAAGAATAACATTAGACAACGTACTGTGTTTAGCACTTTCAATATCTCAGTAACCAATTGACGTAGAGCAATGGCCAAAATACCAAAATGTTTGTACCCCAAAAAACCCATTTTTGGGGTACAAACCCCCCCCCCCAAATACCCCTTTGGATCGTGCGATCCGTCTGGTTTTCGAAATCGTTCAAATAAATGGTACTTTACACATTTGTGCCAAATTTCATTAATATCGGACCTTTTTTACGAGACTTATCGTGCTTACGGACACACACACACATATATAAAAATTTGAACGAATGGTGTTTTTGACATCTGGGGACCTCAAAATGAAAAGTTATCATGGTCTCGGGATTAAGACTTACCATGAGACCTACGGTAATAGCTTCTTCCCTAAAGGGGAAATTCGCTAAAATTGTTGGCACATAGCTCATTCTCTAGAAGAAAAAATATACCTAGCGATTTCATCGAGGGGATATTTGGAACTCCAAATTATTAACCCAAAAAAAATATAAAAAAATATTGAATATTGTGGAATTTGATTGAACAACTAAAACTTGTTATATCAACATTAATGCTTAGGGAAACTGTTAGGTGTTTTTGTTCTCTTTAAAATGTACTAAACAATAAACTGTTTCGAACACTCCGTTGGAGGGTCGAGATTAGAAAGTTAGGTCTTTATCGGTGCAGCAGGTAAAATCACGAAACGTTAGTGACTGGACCCCCCCCCCCTCTTTATCCCGGACTGTCCGGCCAATCCCGGACGTATGGTAAGTCTATGTAACACCTGCTTGCCGCAGGTAGTGATGGGATATTCGAATAAGAAATATATTCGTTATTCGATAGTTGCGATTTATATTCGGTATTCGATAGTAGAGATAGTTATTCGAATAAATCTTTCGAATAGATTTTGCTACCCGTATCTACCTATTTCAAGCTGGAAGATATAATACTGTACAAGCCTTTAAGTTTGTTTTGTTCGAATAAATCTTTTGAATAGATTTTTCTACTCGTTATAACTCCAGAACACCTGCACCTACCTGTGGACGGATAGACAGACAGCCGGGCGGAAGTTGACGTCTAAAAATATAAACCAATCAAAACAACCACCATTTCCCCGATGTTTACCCTCACTCGTTATCACATTTTAAAGTTTTCAAAAGAATTTACTGTACTTACATGACTGTACTGTACTTCTGTATTTAACAAACATTACCAGATATAGGACTTGATTAAAGAGGGAGCATGAATATAAAATATACATGTATTATGAACTATTGAACTATAAAATATTTATTAACCTTAACTAATAAAATCAAATAAATATTTGATCATTAAACAAGTTATTATAACAAAATTAATGGAAAAGGGTTTATCAGCGACTTACATCCGGCCTTGCTCTAGGTTTGTAAATCATGGGATTTATGTTTACTATTGTACTTACTTGGGTTCGAACCATTTTTTCGAATAGTTATTCGATAGTTAGATTTGTTCGATAACAAATAATCGATATTTAAATTTATTCGATAGTCCCAACACTTGCCGCAGGTACGGAAACTTCTATTGACAAGTCACGATTGTATCAATGACGTCATCAATGTGCTCAACCGTCTCCGGACACTTCTTCTTCTCCCTTCCGGTCCATTGTGAACTGATAACATCTGCTAGAGGCGGCGATACTTTCTACCAAACAAGTTTACACAGGAAGAATGTATCGGCAGTTTTGTCCTTTCCTTTTCACATTTAAAATCTCCTTAGAAATTATAGTTCCTTCTTGAATCGCTATTGAGAAATACTTTCTAATCTTCTAATAGTTGTTGGACGTGTGGAAACTAATCACTGATGTAAAATTTTACGTCGAATTAACTGAAAGGTGTAAAGCATCCTGGTAAAATATCTAATAAATTTATTTAGGTCTATTCTACAGTCTAATACGAGCCATGTCTATTTGATTTTCCGAAAAATTTATCTCAGAATCCAGCAGAAAGATTTTGCTTACAATTTTGAATTATGGGTCTTTGGATCTATAAAGCAGAACGGTGAAAACCTCAACCCCAAGAAAATTCATATCTTGACGAAAAACTAATTTGAAAGTTAGAAATTTTAACATTAGCCTTATGGAAATTCAAATAAAAAATCATAACAGATGTGACTAAATAACCAGCGAACTCTCAAAGTAGCACTTACACACGGTAAAGTGTCAACAGCATATTTCTTGAAAACAGTGACGAGAACCATTGAATAAAGATTGCGAATAGATATCTTTTTCACACACGAAATGAATCAAGTTTCACCGAGCGTGGCTCGGTCTCCCTGGTCCTTACAAGAGGAAGCCGCATTTTGTGACCAGGTTACAGCCAAAACTATCAGGGTTTGAGTGGTTGGTTATGTGTTTTTTGAAAGCCTATGGTCCAGAAAGGTATTTTGGGTTTATAGAAATCATCCACCTTAAGGGTCTTACCCAACGAGGTATATATCTATAGAGGTCTCGTCTGTGGTAAAAAACTGTGTCTACATGCTGACCACCATTTTGACCCTCTTACCCTCCGGTATCCATGGCAACAATATGTTAACCAATCAAATCCCCTCTTCACAACTTTTGTTAGTCTTTATTACTCTTTGGCCAGATGTATTGCTTACATAAATATCCTCCAGTGAGGCTTCACTTTTTTAACAAGAGACGAGAGCTCTATATTTATATACCTCGTTGGTCTTACCCATGGGCTTTTAAAGTTCCAATGTCATTCTTAAGGTAGAATCGAAATCAATTTAACAGCAGCAAACATAAACCAACTGGTAATAGTAACAAAACACAGTACAGAAGCAAGCACATATGTTTCAAGATAACTTCTGGAATGGCATCACAATATAAACTAATAGGATCTTATATAAGATGGTAAATCCTTTAAGGACAACATTTGCTTGAATTTAACAACTGGATTCGTTTGTAGTTATGTATTGCACAGGGATTTCATAAAAGAATGGTGGAGTTTTGACATTATATACGAAACAAATTAAAGAAGATATAACAAAACTATTTATATTACTGAAATCACCATAAGAAACAGTATAATATAGATGACTAGTAAGTTTCAATATTTCCGCCATTTGTAGTTTTCAGACAATTAAACAATGGCTGGTGAAGTTCAACCCATACACGGTGCAATATGTCCCTAGTTACTGAGGATACAGCCTCATATAATTATTCTATACTCTAATACGAGCTATGTCTGTTTGTTTGTTTACAAAATTTATCTCGAGATCCAGCGGAACGATTTTGCTGAAAGTTTGGGATTAGGGGCTTTTGAGTCTAAAAAATCAATTGGTAAAACCACTACCTCAGAAAAACTCGTATTTTTATAAAAAAAAAATCATTTGAAAATTTAAAATTTTAACATTGGGCTTATGGAGTTTAAAATCATAACACCGGTTACTATGAATAACAAATACCCCCGTCGCAGCAAACCTGCATACTCAGCGAATTTCCAATGGAGATATAAATGTCTTAATACTACATAAAGCCACTTACCAAGTTTCATAAAAATATATCCACAAATAAGCGATATATACAATTTTAATTATTCTCCATAAGAATAACATTGGGGCTGAGTACGCAGGTTTGCTGCAACAAGGAACACAAAAAATTGGTTTTTACGCTAATACCAATATAACTCAACTAGGTGAACTCGTATACCAGTTTTTATTAATTTATGGTCATAATTAAGGGAGACAGAGCATTTAATTATTATCCATAAGAATAACATGGGGCCTGAGTACGCAGGTTTGCTGCTACGGGAGAATTATGCAAAAACAATTTTTTGGAGCAAATATCAATAGACCTCAACAAGATGAAGCTGTATACCAAGTTTCGTCAGTATACGTTCATAAATAAGCGAGATACAAAAATTTTCTTTTCCTCCATAAGAATAACATTAGACAACGTACTGTGTTTAGCACTTTCAATATCTCGGTAACCAATTGACGTAGAGGAATGATCGAAATACCAAATTGTGTGTTTTTTTATGCTGAATCGAATGGTCAAAACTAAAATTTGACTTTTTCAAAAACTATATGTAAAAAATTCAAAAAACCCATTTTTGGGGTACAAAACCCCCCCAAAATACCCCTTCGGATAGGTCGATCTGTCTGGTTTTCGAACTTAAAGTCATAAATGCTGCTTTACATGTTTATACCAAATTTCGTCAAAATCGGATAATTTTTACGAGAGTTATCGTGCTCACGGACACACATATATATATATATATATATATATATATATATATATATATATATATTCACCTAGATCCCTCTATTGTAGTCCATGCATCAAACTACATTCAATTGTAGTCCATAAGAAATTATCATATATTTTCAAATTCTAATGTTATATAAGAATTTTTGTTGCATGTACAAGTTGGAAAAACACCTTTCTGTCTTATATTTATTTTGTATTACAAAAATATTAACGCTGTTTTCTGTAATTGCATCTGTCACTTCACATTCAATTGTAGTCCACGGCCATTATGTGAAGGCAGGTAGCAAAACACCATTGAATGTGGTCCAGTACGAGTATCACTTTACATTTGATTGTGGTCCAAGTTATATATCCCAATTGTGGTCCACGTGCAACGTTGCCAGATTTCCATAAGTCTTTTAGCATGGAGCTTCCAAGCTGTTCAACCTGCATGCATACTTCGAAACTCAGACACACACACACCTTTTACTTTCTCCCCCTGTACATAGTGTATATGGTGTATTGTTAGCATCAACATTTTCAAATTTGAGTTGTTAGTGGACATTTTTGTTTTGGTGCTCCCTGGACCCAAAAATGTGATTTTTACAATATGTCTGTCTGTCTTTCTATCTGTCTATCTGTCTGTCTGTCTGTCTGTCTATCTGTCCGTCTGTCCGTCCGTCTGTCTGTCCGTCCGTCTGTCTGTCCGTCCGTCCGTCCGTCCGTCCGTCCGTCCGTCCGTCCGTCCGTCCGTCCGTCCGTCCGTCCGTCCGTCCGTCCGTCCGTCCGTCCGTCCGTCCGTCCGTGCGCCCGTGCGTCTATGCGTCTGTGCGTGTGTGCGTGTGTGCGTGTGTGCGTGTGTGCGTACGTGCGTCCGTGCGCGCGCGTTCGTGCAAGCGCATGTGTGTGTGTGTGTGTGTGTGTGTGTGTGTGTGTGTGTGTGTGTGTGTGTGTGTGTGTGTGTGTGTGTGTGTGTGTGTGTGTGTGTGTGTGTGTGTGTGTACAGAGCTAGAGGCGACATCAGTTGTCCGATTATAATGAAATTTGGTATGTAGGTACTAATTCATGATGTCTACAGGCGTTTTGATCATTTTTTAAAATTTTTTATTTGTAAGGGTAAATATCCCCCCAAAACTATAAAAAAACATGAAAAATCGAAATTGATCAAAAAAGGCTTTAACGATTTTGATTAAACTTAGGTTTAATATAGGCTGAGAATATGCCTATATGTAGCCAAGCTAAATTATTGTCAACCTACATGCAAATTTTCAGGTCGATTGGTTTAGCAGTGTTTACGTTAAAAAGGAACATACAAGTCAACAGACAGTCAGACAGACAGACACCACCTTTCCTTTATAAATGTATAGGATATGATAATGTTACAGGACTAGTTTCTTTTAAACATTTAGCTTGTTATTGTTGTATTAAGTGATATTAAAAATGGCTTAGCCAAATTTTCTTTACTATGTACAATACTAGCTTTTGTAAGCTCGTAAAAAATTACAGGGTTAAAACAACTAATGCAACACTGTTCATTAGTAATGAAATAAATGTAATGGATTCATAATTGTTTTTTAAAAATATATATTTATAACTCTTATTTTTAAATCACTGTAATCAAAAGGGATTACTGCCTTGCAACATTTTAAGGTGTTATTGTAACAAAGCCCTAACATATTTAATATTAAAATACTATTTGTTATTAGCTCGTCAAAAATGACGGGCTTAAACAAACTAAAGAAGTATTTTTCACAAGTTAAAAAATAAATTTAATGACTTAACAATTTATATTTAAAAAGCTAATTTATGTAACAAAATGGGAATCCGCCGTGCAAAATTTAAAGATATTATTGTAATATAGCTCAAATATAATGCTTATTAAAATATTAATTAGAACGTGTCTAAATTCAAAAAGTGTCTTTTTGGGAAAGACATTTTACGCCTGCATGCAATAGCCCAAAAGGGTTCAGTTTAAATGTTGTTATTAGTTAAGTTTAGGATGTTGAATCAAACTCATTTTGGTGTCACTTCCAGCTAAATTCTTTCTTAAAAACTAAACTTTTTCTTTAAAGGTTTGTTCATCGGGTTCAAATTTGTAATACAAACTAACCTAACTACTGCCACTGCTTTTATAACTAATAGGTAAAAAATACAATCTACCTATTTACCAACATTTAATTGTATTTTATCTACTAACATACAAACTATCTAAAGACAGACCAACAAAAAAAACATAATTAATCCATCTATATTATTAATACGCTACATGCAAACTTTGTAAACAATAAGGCTTTTTTGTTTTATGATTTACCCCCACATTGTATCCACTAAACAGCACGTCTAGGAGTGCAGATGTGCAAACGGGCTTTAGATTTTCCATTTAGGCCACAGGGCTCTGCCCCATGAGACTTACAAGTCCCCATGTTATTCATATGGATGGGAGTTTTATTTGGTTTATGTCACATGTGTGATTTTTCTCAATTAAATTCAATTAAATAAATATCTGTTATAATGATTATTCATATATCGACAGACTGTCATTGTTTTGTTTACTATTTACTATTTTCGCTTCTCAGAATGGAATGTGCAAGCTACTTATAGAAAATTAGCTATAAAATGTGTAGAACATTATTTCACATTGTATTCAATGCTAATGGTCAATAGTCCTTAGTTTTCTTATCCATTACATTGAATTTCTTCCCAGAGTTTCATCCAATACACACATGAAATCGAAATCTAACTAAATTTTTAAGATAAGAAAACTGAATCGGAAAATTAAACTTGAAATGTGTAACTGAAATATAATTTACTGGATTATATCAATCGTCTTAACCTTCACAAACCTTAAGTGGTTAATTTTACCTTTACATTTTTTCCTCCCATTTTTAACTATATTTGTGTCTTAGTCATGTTTTTTATGTATTCATACACATATCGCTATACTACTTTAGTGAGTATAATGGCTATCATCGATGTTTAAAAAAAGCTTTTGATTTAGTCTTACACAAAACTTTAAAAACTACAATTCAACACTGAATCGCTAGAATGCCACCCTGTTGTCACATTTTCTGAGACCCAGGATTTATAAAAGGGAAATCATCTACTCTGGTTCCATTAACAGTGATAAACCCCAATTTCGCTGCAAGAGGAAAAGTAAACAAAATCTGAAATATAAATAGGAAATATAGAATAATTAAAACTGAATTGAACTTTGCTGACTTTTTATACAGTATTAAAAACTCTACACCCACTCAGCATGGAATTTCTGTTCCTTACTGCTTGTAAATTTTAATCCAAAAACCTAAAATTAGTTAGGAATAGTTGTCTGCTTTGTTTACAAAAACAACCTTAACTTTACTCAGCTGTTGCATTGAATTTGGAAGAAAATTAGGGAACACATGGTAAACAAAATGATTGCAAATAAAACATGGCCAAAAAGACAGTGTTTTTTGCCAATTATAAACTTATAACTACTATATAGGATATCGCATTTTTTCATCATACTGGGCCTAAGGGAAATCTTTTGACACCAATCTGGCCTCTTTACATTCAGTAGTCTACTTGGAATAGGTGGGTACACGTTCCTTATACATGGGGATGACGAAAAAAGGCAAAAAACAGTGTTTTTGCCGATTGCAAACGTAAAACTGAGTAAATTTAGGATATCGCATTTTTTTCATCATCCTTCGCCTAAGGGAAATCTTTTGACACCAAACTGGCCTCTCTACGTTTAGTAGTTTACTTTGAATAGGTGGTTACACGTTCCTTGTACACGTTATTGTTATATAGAATTCATAATAATTTGTGTAAAATTTCAACCGCCTGCATGCAAAACAACTTAAAAAGGGGATTTAATAGTTTGGTTTAAACTTTGATATTAATTTAGTTCTGTATATTGAATCAGAATCAGATTTTTGTCTCTTCATGCCAAATTCTTTTTTTTTACTTAAGTTAAATCTTATTAAATGTTTTCAAATTGGTCCATCAGGATTAAATATTCTATAAAAGTTAACTGCTTTCAATGTTTTGATAGTTAAAGTCTTCATATTAACCAACATTTAATTAGTATTTAGTCCGCTGAAATACAGTCAACAAGCCAACAAAGACGGTCCATAACAAAATCACACTGTGGTATTGAATGGCATGGAATAAATACATAGATTTATCTATACAGCTTAGCTTGTGAGCTTAGCTGTACGGATAGAGATGTATGTATTCAATGCTAATAGTGGGATAGGCCCATAGTTTTCTTACCAATTCATCACAATTTATTACCAGAGTTTCAGCCGGTTTCACCCAATTTCATCCAACATACCAGATTCTCTGTGAAATCAAACTAAATTTTCAGATAAAAAAAGTTGGGGATAATAAAAGAGTCGGGGTTTGTTTAGGCCTACTTAAAATATGTAACTGAAATAGTTAACTAGATTGAATTAATTGTCTTAAGCTTTAACGTTTGTATTTTTACTTTAACATATCAACATATGTATTTATATGTTAATCCTCCTATTTTCGTTTTATAAAATTGTATTTGTCTCTAAAACTTGATATGCAGGTCAAGTTAGCACTGAGCAACAGAGGATACTCGAAATATATTGCTTCTTAACCATGATGCATTTCCCTCTTTAAACCACTGTGTGTAGCAAAGGATTCTGCAGTTGTAGTGACTCCAAAAAAGGGATTTGGGTGGATATTTCTGAAAAAGGTTTTTTAGAAGATTTTATGTAATTTTACCTTGGCCCACGTTATATTCTATGTTTAGCAAATCAACAATAATTTATTTATTGAAGCTGGGCTAAAAGGGAGGGTATGTATCCGTTTCCTGATATCATTTATTTGAAGATGTTTTTGAAACTTCTAATCAAGTCTAAGTATGAGATTTGCATTTACAATTTGTAATTGATTCGGTTTGTTTTTATATTTTAAACGTGTAAGCAATTTTGTGAAGTGACATACTATAGCAATTTTATTTTTCTTAAACACTTTATAATCACTTTAATGACTTGTTGGTCATAATAAAACTCATTTTTGTGCAGATAATTCACCTATAAGTTTGTTTTTATATTTAAACATCTAATCTTGTAAATTATAAACAAACTTATGGTTTGGCTATTGTTTTTTTTCATGGTAAAAGGTGTGAGAGCATCATACTATCAAGATTATAGTATGAGTGTATAGTATAACTTTGTTATCTTTGTACATGAGAGATTATTTAATTTGTTTACAGCAGTATGACATTTTTTTATTTCGTCAGTGATAATTGAATATTTTACAACAAATATTATTTATTGTTTTTGGGCCATTTTAAATGTATTATGGAATGGGGGTGTACTGTTGAGGCAAAACTGTTATTACAGATTATGATATATAAGTCTCAGTTTATCCCAGTGGGATCCTAAATGGTGGAGGAAGGTTTTTAGCTGTCTGTCAGGGAATAACTGGGTTTTTATAGCACCGCATTTTGTGCGGAGCGCACTGCGCATTACGCAATGCACTCCGTGCTACTCAGTGTGCTATGCAGTTGTGTTTTCCTAGCTGCGCACTGCGCATCGCGAAATTTTGTATTTTAACACTTTGTTGCTGGTATTTGATAAGTCACTCCAAACTATAATAGCAAAACTGTCACTGTGCTGTTTCCCTTTTTCTTTTGAATGGAGAGTATGGCTGCTGACTTATTGTTGTGCGCTTAAGTGTGTGAATAATTAGGAGCAGTTTAGATAGTAAGATCATTTGATTCTTGCCATGCATTATACGTCTTGTTCTTTTGCGACAGTATATAAAGCTATTTTATTTAAATTATGTTTCCACTGAATTACTCTTTATGTCTGCGAGATGTGAGATCCCCGCAATGATAACGGTAAACCAGCTATATTTATAGTATTAATAATATCCAAATTTTGACCTCTCATTAGTAAATAAATATTTGTACAACGCTAAGTTATCAAAGTTTTATAAATTACCCTGCTTAACGAGTAAATTATGTTCCAAATGATTTGTTTATCTGATTTTTATTCAACTACCAAACAATATACAATATAGTCAAACAATACACAAATCATTTTATCATTGTACTTTTTTCTGGTTAAAACGTAGTGTTAAGCTTTTATTATAATTATACTAGCTGTTCCCTCAGGCTTCGCCCCGCAAATAATCTATAATATTATAAAGAAGAGGTGGTTATTGTCTGTCTGTCTGTCTGTCTGATGTTCCGGGTGATCGCAAAAACTACTGAACCGACTGGGCTGAAACTTTACAATAAGGTAGATCTTGAACCCATGCACCACATAAGGCCTATTCACTTCCTTAAAATCCCCTCGGGCTACGCCCCATGAACGTCCTAAGTTTCAATGTTTACATTTCAGAAGAAAGTAAACATTCAGAAACTGTATTGCGAACAGCTGTGGATACTTCCTTTTGACAGCTTAAAGAGCAGAAGCAAGAACAGCTGTTTCAAGCTATCTAAAATGCAAATTGCATTGACTAAAGAACGGGTAAAGAAAACACCTGTGCGAAGAACGGGTACATCAGCTAGTAATTTATAAAAACTATGACAGTTGTGTGTGCTGCATTCTGTGGTTATTCTATGGAACTACTACGAATCAAGATCAGCTGTTTGTATTTTCATCAGCTCAAACTTAAAGAGAGTGTCCGTAAGAATAACACAGGATTGGAAATTTGACTCCCCGTGGGGTGGAGCCCTATGGGAATTTATTAAAACCCTTTCTTAGTGAGCACCTAAGACCCCAAGAGGAAGGTATGTTTTAAATTTCATTGCAAACCGTTCTGTGGTTTTTGAGATTCCGTGATGAGTTAGTCAGTCAGTGGTATTTGAGTTTTTATATTAAGATTATGTTGTAGATATAACCATCTCCATTTGTTCTATGTACAGCACCATTAACCATCACATTTTAATTAAAATCATAAAAACAGTTTTGGTGAAATTTCATATTTCATTTTTTGTTATGTATCCTGAATAGTCATAGTCAAATATCTTTATTCATTTACATGCACATGGTGATCAAAGAATATCATCAATATTTGTATTAATAATTATGATAAATACATAGCCTGCATATTTAATAAACAGAATGGAACAAGATTAACTTCTAAGAGAGGTGGAAAACTCTTCAATTGAATAAAAAGCTTGGTTAATTAAATATCCTTTTAAAATCTATTTTAGTTTGTTTAAGCTTTTTTCATTTTTAACCCTTAAGTTTGGGGTTATAAAAAACGTATCCAAATTTTATGGATCAACGACACATGCTAAAATCACGTAAACCATCGGAAAGAATAACACAGCATTTTTGCCAAGGAGCATAGCCCTAAGGTTGGTGGCGGGGGGACATATCCAACGTTGGGGTATCATTCAAGACATGAATCTTTGTAAAACGATTCCAAAGATCCATCAAACAACAAATTTGGATGTTTGGAAGTAATATAAAGAAGCCAGTGGGGCGGAGCCTTGAGATCGGGAAAAGATTATCCGAAGTCTTTTAGTCTCCCAACCACCTGGTAAGGTCCGGGAACAGATTTGAGGAGCATTCTTCGCAATCACCTGGAGTACTCTGTTCTCCATAGAAATAACATGGCAATGTTATAGCGACTGGGGCAGAGTCCTAAGGTCGGGGTCTTTAAAAACCTATAGGGTACCCATATGTTATGGATCAATGACAATTGGTGAAATCAAGCAAACAAAAACTGAATGAATAACATGACAACTTTTCTAGGAGGGCGGAGCCCTACAGTTTGTGGGGGAGGGTGTGTTCAACGTCGGGACATCATTCAAGACATGCGGCTTTGTAAAACATATCCAAAGAACCATAACACGTCCACATTGGATGTTTGGAAGTGATAGAAGAAGCCAGTGGGGCGGGTCCCTGTGGCCGCGAAAAACATTTTTGGAAGACCTTTAGTCCCCTAACAACATGTTTTGGTCCGGGAGCAGATTCGAAGAGTCTTTTTCATAATAATATGGAGTACTCATTTTTTAATAAGAATAACTATGGCAATTTTTTAGCGACTGGGGCGGAGCCCTAAGGTTGGTGGGGGGGGGACGTATCCAACGTTGGGACATCATTCAAGACATGCGGATTTGTAAAACAGATCCAAAGAACCATCACACGTCCGAATTGGACGTTGGGAAGTGATAAAAAAAGCCAGTGGGGCGTAGCCCTGAGGCCGCGAAAATAAGTATCCAAAGGCCTTTAGTCCCCTAAAAACGTGGTATGGCCCGGGAGCAGATTTGAAGAGCCTTTTTCGTAATAACCTTGAGTACTCATTTTTCAATAACAATAACCATGGCAATATTTAGTGACTGGGGTGGAGCCCTTAGGTCGGGGTCATAAAAAATCTAGGGTACCCAAATGTTATGGATCAACGACAATTGGCTAAAATCACGTAAAAAAACAGAAAAAATAACACAACAGTTTTACCAGGGGGGCGGAGCCCTACGGTTTGTGGGGGGGCGTGTCCAACATCAGGACATAATTCAAGACATGCGGCTTTGTAAAACATGTCCAAAAAACACGTCCAAATTGGATGTTTGGAAGTGGTAGAAGGAGCCAGTGGGGCGGGTCCCTGTGGTCGCGAAAAACATTTTTGGAAGACCTTTAGTCCCCTAACAACATGTTATGGTCCGGGAGCAGATTTGAAGAGCCTTTTTCACAATAAACTGGAGTACTCATTTTTCAATAAGGATAACCATGGCAATGTTTTAGCGACTGGGGCGGAACCCTAAGGTCGGGGTCATAAAAAAGCTAGGGCACCCAAATGTTATAGATCAATGACAATTGGCTAAAATCACGCAAAGAAACCAGAAAAAATAACATTATAATTTTGCCAGGGGGGCGGAGCCCTAAGGTTGGTGGGGGGGATGTATCCAACGTTGGGACACCATACAAGACATGCGGATTTGTAAAACAGATCCAAAGAACCATCACACGTCCAAATTGGACGTCGGGAAGTGATAGAAAAAGCCAGTAGGGCGGAGCCCTGAGGCCGCGAAAATAAGTATCCAAAGACCTTTAGTCGCCTAAAAACGTGGTATGGCCTGGGAGCAGATTTGAAGAACCGTTTTCGGACCATTTAGGAAAAACCTTTCTTTCTATAAGAATAACATGGCAGCTTTTGGTGCCACTGGGGCGTAGCACTGAGGTTTAGGTAGGGAAAAAATACGTACCTAAAATATTTTACACACACACGCTCAACTAGTTCATTAGGACAGATTGTATTAAATTAAATTATAGAACATAGTAATACAAATAATAAAAATTATAAAATAATAACAGTTTTATTAAATGTTAGTAAGTTCATACACTTTCAATGTAGAAGATTTTAACAGCAAACGCTCACCACTGATTCTGAGACTGTACTGAGTAAATAAAACTAAAGCAAACTGGCAACACTGCAAAAAATCAACAGTTTCCCACCAAAATGCTTGAAACGTCACTGGACCACATTTAAATGTGATTTGACACCCCAAATGTGGTCCTCAATTGTAGTCCACGTGGACTACAATAACAGGTGAAATGATACGCGCTAGGACCACAATCAAGGGGACTAGAAAACTATATAGATATATATATATATATATACAGTATCGAACGAATGGTGTTTTTGGGGTCTGGGGACCTCAAAACGAAAAGTTATCATGGTCCCGGGCCTAAGTCTTACCATGCCGACTACGGTAATAGCTTCTTCCCTATAGGGGAAATTCGCTAAAACAAACCATTAAATCAGCCATCAACCATTCTATAAATTAAAACATTTAAACAGCTGTTTATCATTATGGAAACAAAAAACCTACTTGAATGGCAACTCTCATAATGGAAATAAAAAAAATACTTGAATGGCCACTCAAACTATTTTTTCGATAGGCGAGTGAGCGAAGCGAACGAGCTCATATTGAAATTGAACGAGAATTTTAAATAAAACAAATTCAAAGCCTCTTCTGCGGAATCAAACACCGAGCATGGCTCGGTCCCCCGCTAATCTCATTTAAATGAGCTATGATAAAAAATTTTGTAATTAACGTTTTTCACACATCCAAACAAAGAAAAATCACATGGAGTCAAGTCTGGCTTCTAGGAGGTCATACCTTGAGATATGACTTGAAAAGGTAAGCAACTGAAGCCCAAACAGGCATTTTGATACAAAACACAATATAAACTATCATAGAGTTACTTTTACAGTTAATGAAAACAAAACTATTTAAGCTGTAGGATCCAGTGCCACCAACCTTGATTTTCTAATTTGTTTAATTAGTTTTTCATAAAAAGTAAAGAACCTATTTTTATCCTAGTTAATTATTAAATAATATTAATATTGTTGAGTAAGTGTGGATAAACTACATAACGTAAAACCCCGGGTTAACCAAACCCTGGGTTAACCAAACCACGGGTTAACCAAACCCCGGGTTAACCAAAACCCGGGTTAACCAAACCCCGGGTTAACCAAACCCCGGGTTAACCAAACCCCGGGTTAACCAAACCCCGGGTTAACCAAACTCCGGGTTAACCAAACCCCGGGTTAACCAAACCCCGGGTTAACCAATCCCCGGGTTAACCAAAACCCGGGTTAACCAAACCCCGGGTTAACCAAACCCCGGGTTAACCAAACCCCGGGTTAACCAAACCCTGGGTTAACCAAACCACGGATTAACCAAACCCCCGGTTAACCAAACCCCGGGTTAACCAAACCCCGGGTTAACCAAACCCCGGGTTAACCAAACCCCGGGTTAACCAAACCCCGGGTTAACCAAACCACGGATTAACCAAACCCTGGGTTAACCAAACCCCGGGTTAACCAAACCCCGGGTTAACCAAACCCCGGGTTAACCAAACCCCGGGTTAACCAAACCACGGATTAACCAAACCCCGGGTTAACCAAACCCCGGGTTAACCAAACCACGGATTAACCAAACCCCGGGTTATCCAAACCCCGGGTTAACCAAACCACGGGTTAACCAAACCCTGGGTTAACCAAACCCCGGGTTAACCAAACCTCGGGTTAACCAAACACCGGGTTAACCAAACCCCGGGTTAACCAAACCCTGGGTTAACCAAACCCCGGGTTAACCAAACCCCGGGTTAACCAAACCACGAATTAACCGTAACCTTAATTTAAACCAGATAACCATTCAGCTAATCAGGAAATTAAGAGCTAAGACTATAATGTTGTGAAGAGATTTTGTTATGGTTGTTTCAAGACATCAATTAATTCCAGTTTCATACACATTTTTAGATTTTAGAAATCACTATTTCTGGATTAAAGTAAAATTGTTAATATTTCTTTGCCAAATTGACTTTTAAAAATTAAAAATTAATTTTCCAATAAACGGTTATACGAAACGACTTAGGTCTCTTTATTCCGGTAAAACGGGGATTTCCTGTCCTGTATTGATTTCAAATTTTTATCTTGGAGAGGAAAGTAAATAAAATACTGAATAATATCCGACTCATAACTTGGTAAAAATCTTGTAGTAAAGTTGTACCAATTTACTTTTTACGTATATTTTAATTTTCAACGAGGATATATACTTTCGAGTCATGAAACTTTATAATATGTACTAAAATTTTTGATAAAATTAGCTCGTGAAATGAAAAAAAGTTAATAATCTGAAATGAAAGTGACTATTCAATATTATTCAGTAATTTTGTGATTAATTGTGTTTAACTAGATGAATAATTAAAAATTAGTTGCACAGTCAAGCCAAGAGATAGGTAGGCCTATTCATACAAATTATAACCAAATTCAAAGCATTTTGTATAACCAAACAATCGATTTCATTATTTTATCGTTATCGTTTTGCTTTCATTATAGATTTATTGCTCGACAAATTTTATATAAGAGGTTTCAAACAATTCCAAATACTATTAAGAACATTGTCTAGGGTGGTTTGAGTTGGGGGGAGGAAGGTGGAAGGAGGGGAAGGGGTGAATAACCCCCCCCCAAAGGGTGGGGCATGCGCATTGCGATATTGTGATTGTGCACTTTGCGTCGCAGACATGAAAACAAAACTGCTTTCATTCCAATACAACTATTGTGCCTACAGTGAGTGAAGTATTGTTTTTAAATAGTGTATCAGAGCGGTTCGAAACATTCTCATTCAAAATGTAAACCTTCAAGTGTACTAGTTTTGTTTGACTCGACATTTTTTCTCACCTTTTTCAAAACCATGTGGTGAAAAGTGTTTTGTAAAACCTTGAGTGATAGTTAAGTGTTTGTGAGTTACAGAAACTCCACTTTTAATGTTAACAATTTAATTTAGTGTTTAACAATGATATTTTAACAATTTGAGAGTTGATTCGACAAAATGAGGTCAACATAACCTAAAAATCAATACGGGATTGAGTAGTTCGCTGAAATTCCGCGCGGAGCGATAGCAGTCGAGTCGAACAGCTGGTGTCAATCGATCACGTGATTTGAAGGAACAGCTGATCATGGCGGGTGTAGAACCACGGGTACCACCCGCCCCATTGCCATCCTCTCCACCAGCTGATTGCCAAGAGTGTAAACGTCATTTCCTAGCCATTGCAGCCGTCGTCGTCTGTCTTGCAGGGTGTCTTCTTGTTCTAAAAGTCGACAAGGATATAATAATCGAGGAAAAGTAAGAAACACCTGTAACTTTACTAATATAATAGACAACATGGCTGGGTACCATAGTGGTTGGGGTTCCCTCCTCGTATACTAATCTGAAAATGTTGCAAAGGTTCGATACTGGACCCAGCTGCCATTGGGGAATCATTTAGAAAGCATAATTTCTGAGAAGAGGTCGAACTTAGGAACAATACCTGGGTTTGGACTGTTCCCTATTAAATCGTGAAAATTTACCAATAGACGTAGATATAGAATCACAAAACAAAATAAAATAATACTAGTGGATTGAAGGGGTCAAAGCCACCAACCTTGCTCCAATACTCTGCCTCATCCGATTTGAACATATCTGAGTTCGTAAACAAAGTAGACTCTTAATAACATGTTTTAATGTAAACAAAACAGACGTTTTTAAATCCCCAAGCTTTTTTTATGGGGGATGTTTTACGTTATCTCTCGTTTCCTGACATCCTTTTAGAGTGGGGAGTGAAGCAAATATGAAGTTTACATTAAAATGAACTGAGGATAAGCCAAAAACCTTTTCCCCATAAGACTGACATGGGAGATTTTATGAGTAGGTTTTTTGGATTTTCTCTGCAACCACTTAACCCAAGTTAATAATAAAAAATACTAATTATTTGTTTTTTAAGCTCTATAACATGGTAAAACCCAAAATTATGTGTTTTATAAATTTTATGGTAAAAAATGCAAAAAACTGATTTTTGGAAAATTTTAAACCTCCATAAACCCCTCTTCCCATGGTCCGATTTTTCAGGTTTTCGAACCTAAAGTCATGAAAGTTGCTTTACAAATTCGAGCCAAATTTAATCGAAATCGGACTTTTTTACTCAAGTTATCGCATTCACGGACACACACATATATATATATATATATATATATATATATATATATATATATATATATATATATATATATATATATATATATTATTAATAAGAAATAAAAGGAATAAACCTTGAGTACCCTTTTGTCATTTTTATTTCACGCCATAGTGTATATATATATATATATATATATATATATATATATATATATATATATATATATATATATATATATATATATATATGTATATAAATTTGAACGAATAGTGTGTTTAGCATCTGGGGACCTCAAAACATAAAGTTATCATGGTCTCGGGCTTAAGTCCTACCAAGAGACATACGGTAACAGCTTCTTCCCTTCAGGGCAAATCCGCTAAACAAATATTTTAAAATTTAATTAATTAATTTTGCTTTCTGATGACAAAGGTGTACTGTAACACAAACGCTACTAAGCCAAATAGAGACAAGTCATTCCAGAGCATACGCTACGCTAAACAGACGCCAAGCACTTGTGACCCGAACTGTGCCACTTTGGGGGCGCCTGGAATTTCTCCGCTATGCAATATAGATACACCATGTGTTTTGCCGGTCTGCGCCTTAATGTATTAAAATAATTTACTCCACTGTTCGTGGCTTATCATATTAATTATCTTTGCAATACTGTACCAATCAAATTCCATGTACATTGTCAGGCTTCCGTCTTGACTCAGAATAAGGGATTGTTATCATTATAAGTTTTGAACAGTTTTATAATCTTGGTTCTAGCGTTTGCTATATTTTAAATTATTACAAAATAATAGTAAAATGGAAAAGAATATAATTTTAAAAAGTATTTGTTCATTCGAATTTTAATATAAAAAACTTATATATTATAGTGTATATTTAACAAGCATATATATAATAATTTATTTAAAGTATGTAAAAGTTTTGTACCGTCATTAGTGAATTTCCTATGGAAAGTGAACTATTAGCATGACCCGCACGGTGAAACTTAAGCCCGGGACTACAACAGAAGTTCCTAACGTGACCCCCTGAACACGTTTTGGGGGTTCGTTCAAAATTTGATATATATATATATATATATGTTTTATATATGTTTGTATGTGTTTTAAATATATATATGTGTGTGTGTGTGTGTGTGTGTGTGTGTGTGTGTGTGTGTGTGTGTGTGTGTGTGTGTGTGTGTGTGTGTATGCACTCTAGCGGTCGCATTTTTTGTCCGATTTACTTCAAATTTGGTAGGGACGTTCCTTTCTATAATCAGTTGGACAAGTTTGTTTGGCAAAACAATCGGAAAACTCTAAACTCCTTTTGTGGGGATTAATCTTTAAAATTTCGGGTTTTTGGGCACAAAAAGAGTCAAAAAAGCCCCGGATATGAAATTAACGAATGTGAAAATATGGGAATTAGTGTGGCGAATTTTTTAAGCCCTCTCTCGTCATTATAGCATACATATTTACCGAGTTATTAAAGAAAATGAGTATTGACCAAACACAGTACGTTGTCTTATGGGGGTTTTATTTTAAATTTATGTATCAAGTATTCTAAAAGGTTCAAACAAGAAATCTTTATACTACGATCTACCCAAAGTCAAAAGAAATCTTCAAAATGTAAGGCCACCTAGTTTTTTTATATTTTTATTATAGCAATTCTATCACTCACTACACAAAACTACATAAATATTAACTTAGAATCTTTCTATGTAAATATTTGTTTATTGTTGCAAACCTAAAGTGTAGGATAAATTATTACAGCAACATTTTACTTTTTTCTACAGCCTCAAGCTTTGAAACAAGAGTTTAATTAGTAATGACCAATAACAAGAACATATGTTTTGTCAAACCAATAAGGGCCGCCTTCCCCAACTCAAGTTTAAACTAAACCTGAGATTATTTTGAGCTTTGGATTAAGACACAATTCGTTTTCCCCAACATAGTATCTAGCCAGTTTAGTTTGATCCACAAAATATCAAGCTGGCAACATGTTTCAGACGATTTTGTTTTTTTTGTTTTGTTTAGTTAAACTGAAAACAAATATTATTATAAAGGATTTAAGGTTATGATGGCATACAGTAAAACCGTTAAATAGGGTCCTCTCTATAGGTTTGAAATACACAGGGTTTAAACTACCCATATCACATTGGGAAAGCGGAATTTCTTATAAACTTAAGCTTGAACCCAAGTTTAAGTTAAACTTTACTTGGTAAATGCAGCCATAAGGATTAATTCAACCCTCCTTATGACTGTTCCATGCAGTCGCTTAAGGTCGAAAAACACTACTTTACATGAAGAGAAAAATTGTATATGCTTCCAGCTGATCTTTTAAGCGTGGTCTGTATAATAGAAAAAGATATACAATAATTCAGACAATTAATCTACTGGAATAACTTAACTGTTAACTGAAGTTATGTTTACCTATATTTCAATTAATAAATATTGCCCTCATTTGTATTTATTTTTCATAAAGAATCGTTTTTCGGTTTTGCACTTGACTACACATGTTTCCAGTAAAATTAATATTTATTAGTTATTACTAAATAAGAGGCGTTGTTGAATTGTCATTGTGCGAATTCTAAGGCTGATATCAGTGTAGAATGAGTTTGGTGCCTTGTTACTGACTGAAAACAACTGTTTATTTAGCCAGTTAATGACTAAGAATGGTAGCAGTGTTCAGTTTCGAAACTTTACCAAATTTTTAGATTTTGCTCAGGATCGAACTGGCGAACCTTTGACTGCGAGAGGAGCTTTCTAACTACTACGATACCCAGACAGTGTTGTAAGAGGATTTAGCATACCTAAACCATGTCCCCATTTATTTTTTTAGATTAAACACCAATCTCGGATGTTTTTTGAATGTTTATTGGCTAGTTTTTTAAAATTATTGTTTCTGTTTGGATATTAATTTATTTGAAGCTGTTACACAGTGTAACAAATTATGACTCGTTGTGTAATATATGCATATATTATAATTACAACTAAAATAATTTTTAATTGATTTTAAGGAAACGGTCCAAACCCTTGTCACTAACTAAGATTGACCTGTTCTTAGAACCATTGACTATAGATACTGACGTAGACTTCTCATTGCCATTGTAAAAGCCGTCCCTACTTTTGTGTGAGCCAGGATTCAAAGAGGACGTAGTTACACTAATCACCAACAGAGTGTACTGCTGTCAACTCTCAAGGAGGAGATAATACAGCAGTTGGCGTGTCAGCAAACATAAGTTAACTATCCCCTGCTTTCTGGGGTGGAGATCTTTTACAAGGTACCAAAATAACTAATATAAATAGCTGACATCAGCTCGCTCTGTAGGTGGTGGTGCTCCGTTTACTTCAAATTATGGGTAACAGAGGGACACCTGGGTCATATAGATGAGATCTCTCCTTTAGAATATACAGGGTTAATAATGAGAGTGTGCCAGCTGTTTTTCTTTAAAAGTATAACAGCTGTTAAAAAAAGGTTAAAAAGCTACTTTCCTGGATTTTTGGTACTTTATAACTTTGTGATTTTGAAATTTTGATTTGAGCCATTTTTCCAATCTGGCGGCCAACTTTAGTTTTTCTCATGAAATGCTCTTGGTTTTATTATTGAATCAGGTAGAAAATATAATTTTATGGTTTTTTATTCGTTATATGTCTTCCCTAAAACTAACCGTTAATTTTATGATTTTTATTGTTTTTAGCAATGATTATCTCACCTTATGTGCTGCTCTGGAGGCTAAACAGTTAGGTTTAGGAAAGAAACACCAATTATAAAAACGTTTTAAAATGACATTTTACACTTTTTCAATTAATAAAATTAGGGGAATTTCTTGTAATAAATTTAAAGTGGTTGCCATGTTAGGGAAATGGCGGGAAATGTTTGAAATTATATTTCCAAAAAATAAATTAAATAATACACCAAATTGCTGTTACACGCTTATTACGGAATCGCACTATAACCAATGTTTACAATGCTTTTCATCCCTCTAATCCAGGTGAAAGAGCATGAAGTATGTCTGGGATCAATTAATCCGCTGTTAATTTTATCCCCCTCGTACACTGACTTTTAATTTAGCTTTTCTAGTTTGCACTTGAATAGGCTAACTATATTACAGTTAAAGACTTCGGCTGGTAATATTTTGGGGTTTGTTTTGCCAATGTAACTAGACAGCCTTTCAAACATTTTTGTATCCAAACACCAATGGAATCTTTGTTATAAGAACTCACAAACGCTTTTGTAAAGCGGTCCAAACCCCTCAAATTTAAATAATGAAACTCAGGAAATTACTTTAAAATCTGCTAGTATGAGTGTAACATTGGACTGGTTTTCCGTACACCGTAGCCTACAAAACGGTTTCTAAATGGTGTAGAACGTGGTAAATGTATTTGTACAATGTGGTTTCATCTGTTTCTTGTGCAAAGGGTGGAGCCAGTGGTAGCCACAAAGCTGGTGGGGTTGATTCTGGCCCGTGGGGGTAGCAAAGGTCTCCCCGGGAAGAACCTCGCGCAAGTCAACAACCGCAGTCTTCTCGCCCGCGCCATCAATGCCATGGCCAACTCTAACTGTAAGTTATATATTTTGTTATTTAACCCCATCAAACTTATGCTAACCTAACATAAACCATAACACATAACATAACATAGTGAAAGTTATATATTTGAAGTCAAGGTTTGCGATGTTGAGTTTCTGTTTTTTAACCTAACCTATCCTAACCAAACATAACATAACGTAATCTAGCATAACCTAACATAACTTCCACTGTAAGTTATACATTTGTCATATAAATCTAATTTGAAATTTATTTTTTATAACTCAGTGTTGGTGATGGTGAGTTTATGTTAGTTAACCTAACCTATCCTACTATACCTGCTACTTTCTTGTAAGTACGATTCGTTAGTTACTGTATGATTATAGTTAAGTACAAGTAAGTAATTAAGTATATTAAGTAATTAATTATAATTATACTTTTAAGTATACTTATATAAGTATAGTTACTGTATAATTCGTTACTTATATAAAACTCACTGCTGGCGCTGGCGAATTTATGCTATTTTACCTAACCTAACATAAAATAACTTAACCCAATCTAATCTATAGCAATATAACATAACATAACCTTCTGTTTGGATTAGGAAAAACTATTTCTGGAATCCAAT
The DNA here is from genome assembly GCA_963675035.1 of Allygus modestus. Classification (NCBI taxonomy): domain Eukaryota; kingdom Metazoa; phylum Arthropoda; class Insecta; order Hemiptera; family Cicadellidae; genus Allygus; species Allygus modestus. Next base: position 533,239,909 of record OY776111.1, read on the forward strand.
TCCATTTTCAGATGAGAATAACTAGAACATAACAAAATTATCAGGCCTAGCACAATTCTTTCCTCAAGAATATGATAGTGAGACGTGGTGTAATATTTGGTAATAGGGGAATCACTACGCAAGCCATAGAAATGACGGGTCTCTTATCACCACGTTTCACGACTTTTCAGAATCTGAAATCTGATTCCGTATAAAGGTGAGAAGAATATCTAGAATATGACAAAAAATGGTGGCGCAATCCCGGCAAAGCTGGGGAAAACATAGAAAGCTAAAACAAAGAACTGTAAAAGCAGAAAAAATAAATGTAAAATAAAATAAAAGTCAAACACAAGAACGAGAACACAATACTGCTCAACAGTAGAGGCGATTGTTTAAGCGAGACAGTACAAATGTAAAGTTGTTAATGTTGTAGAGAAAGATATTATTTGAACAGTTAGAAACCTAAAATAACTAATATAATTTTATTTTTGATTCAGTACATAGTATTTAAGAAAACCAGAAAAAAGGTTGTGCCAAGTAAAAAGAACTATCTTAATTACCACATATTTGCATTTGTGCAAAAGTGTTTTCCGTCATTCCGTTTCAAACCTCCGTTTTAAATGTCTCTACGATGACTGTGGATGAATTGATAAAAAAATGAAGACTTGTTTTGCTCGATATGGAATCCCTGAAATCGTTGTGTCAGATTCAGGATCCCAGTTTACAAGTGAAGAGTGGCGTTCCTTTGCAGCCGACTTTGGATTTAAAATAGTTACCTGCAGTCCTTTGTACCATCAGGCGAACGGAGAAGCGGAGAGAGCAGTCCAGACCCTTAAAAACATTCTAGTTAAAAACAAAGACCTAACACTTGCCCTGCTAGAATACAGAACAACCCCAGGACCTTCAGGATATAGTCCCTCAGAACTGCTGATGAGAAGAAGATTAAGGACAAGAGTACGTTCACTAAAAAAAAATTGAAACCAAGGAGTGTTGATCACAAGCAATTCAGGGAATGGGACAAGCAATATCGTAGCCAACAAGCTAAGTACTTCAACAAACGACATTGAGCAAAGCAAGAAAGACCCCTAATCGTAGGTTCCAATGTGTATATTCCCGATCGGAGAGCAGAGGGAAGGATTGTTGAAAATGTGGCTCCAAGATCTTATACGGTAACTACAAATGACGGTTTAATACGTCGGAAAAATACTCCGTACATTTGCTTCATAGTTCACGATATGAAAAAAAATTTTTAAATAATTTTGTATAAATTGTTCTTCTCCTTATTTTCTTTTAGGTTTCGACGAGTTGTGGGTGTCTACTGACGACAAGGAGATTGCCGAGGAAGCCTTGAGGGTTGAGGCGAATGTTCACCAACGCCCGGCCTCGGCGGCAGAGGACAACACCTCGTCCATCCTTGCAGTGAGGGAGTTCGTGGACAGGCATCCAGGTGAGATTGAATCTTATCAACGGTAACCGTCGTGTATGAATTTAGCCCGTAAAAAATAAATTCTAAACAAAATACAGCACTATGCAACCCACTCGACCTAATCTAACTTATCGTGGGTTAAGCTAACCTAACATAGCCTAACCTAAACTAACCTAACACAACCTAACCTAACACAATCTAACCTAACATAGCCTAGCTCAACCTAACTTAATACAAGCTGCCCTAACCTAACATAACGCAATCCAACTTAACTTAACACAACCTAACCTAAGATAACACAACCTAACCTAACGTCAAACGTCTTGTTTGCCTTGGTTGTGCTATTTAAGGGGCGCAGGATCACCAACCACCACATCTTCCTCGGCTTGGAACAAGGATAAATTATTATTCTTAACTGTTGGTGATCAAAATTAGTGGTGGGATAAGATGTACTATTTTAATAAAATCAATGACCGTTACAGAAATTGAAATTAATACCAATCGGTCAAGAAGACCATATCGATATGTTTTTATGTATGTGATGGTTGGTACAATCTGTTATTTGAATCAGTATAAGTGTAAATATATCCTAAAGTGTTGTAAGACTATTTTATTACATCCCGTAAGCATAAGAAAAGGAAGGACTGGTGGCATCACTGCTAAACGATTTGCATTGAAAACCCGTGCCTGTGATTTTGTAAGGTTGGTACTAGTGAGGATGAATTCTCGTTCTTTCAGTTACAGTGATCGGCTGTTCAAATCGTCTAGGTGAACCGATTCATTTTATAACAAAAAAATTGTAAAACACTCAAGATGGGGCTCTAGTCACCGGTTTCCACCTGATTACCCATAAGACCAATGTTAATTCAAAGCCTGTCCCTCATCAATGGATTATCCGTAATTGTTGATTTATGGTTCATTTAAATGAACAAAACTACCTAGAAATTACAAAGAGCAGAATTTCGATATTACTGGTAGTTTGCCCATACAAAATCGTAAATATTTAATATATTGGTATTTGTTAACGATTTTATTTATGAGTTCCAAATTTTAGGTAATCGCTAGGTTTTGTTGTTTAAAATGGGCAATAAATCAACAATATCCGATATCCCGTTGAGGAGGGACGGACTTTGAAAGTTAACATTGGTCATTTGGGGGTAGCAGGCAGACGCAGAGTATTGGAGCCCCCTCTTAATGTTCATTATGATGAAATATTTTCGAACAAACAAATAAATAAATAAAAGTTTATAAATATAAAATAATTTTATCGAAATTAGTTTGATTTATTTGTTGACTCGTTCATTACCTCGGCACGCAATTTTTTGATCAGTGCCTCCAGTATTAAACATATACCTCGTTGGCAATAAAACATGGACTGTAGCACGTTTAACTTCTCCTTCAAGTAATATATTTTCTGATATATTTTTCAAACGAAACTTAAATTCTAAAAGTGGATTTCATACACATTTTATCTGTTGTCTCCTCATTGAAATCATATATGTTCTCAAAAAAGTTAAACTGAAGCTGTCATTTTAGTAAATTCCAGCTAAAAACTGGTTTTCAGGCTATAACCGTTGGGTTGGCCAGAAAATCTTTAAATAAAAAGATGTTTCTTGTGATTTTCGATTTTCGACAAAATGTGTAAGTATAATTTTATTTTTTGATTTATTTGGACTTTACCTATCGCTTCTAGCGTTTAAAACTACACTATGTTTTGGAAGGTAAGGAAACTCCTCCCGTTATCAAGTGAACCCTACTTACATCTAAATATCAAGTTATTACACCTAACTAACCTACATTTTTTTTTTATTTTCTTAATCTTTTTCTTTTACATTTTAATTACACTAACACAAAAATAACAAAAAATCAAATACAATACACTAACATAACATTTATATACACGAACAAATGGAAAACTATCAATACATTACCTGTTCTGCATCGTCGCCTCCAAGCTGACGGCAAACACGGGAAACCTCACTCTCACGACCGCTCACCATCAGATCGCGCACTCGACTGAAACCAACAAACCAAAAAACTCAAACTGAAACCAACAGTATAATTTTATTTCATTTTATGAGTCAAGGCCCTGGATCACTTGTGAATACACAAATGGTTAATTTTACTTTGCTTTTCGTCAATGATCCGTTTTAATCCTTTGTAGGCTACCGTTTTCGAGGGATCACGTCCTCATCATTAGGCTCAAAAAAAAAACGTTGTTCACTTATAGAGGTCGTTAAAGTTTAAAATCACACGATTACCAGCATTTTCTTACCGGTAACCTATAAAGGATTAAAACTAACATTGAGGAAAAACAAGGTAAAATAAAACATTTTGTTATCAGACCTGTGGTCAACTATTAGTCCCTTTCTTGGAAAAGAAGCTGAGATTTATGAAATAAGTACACCAAGCCAACTTAATCTCCCAGTCTTATAATGTAGCTGAGTAAGACCTAATCTCCTGGCTACAGATGTCAGGCGAAAAGTTTGAATTTCCAGCTCAGCTACAGTATTCATGTTCAATTCATTGAAGTATACTTAAAATGCGTGTTTATGTGTTTTGATATATTGCTGTGTTGTTGGTAGCTCTGATTTATTTTGAAATTTTTAGACGTGCGGTTGGTAGGCCTGGTCCAGTGTACTTCCCCTTTCATCAAGGCTCGGTGGCTGAGGGAAGCCTGTCTGATGATGACATCTCAAGGCTATGACTCCGTGTTCTCCGCAGCTAGGCAGAAAAATCTTCGTTGGGAACCAGCAGAGAGTAAGATGGATTTTTTGCTTGTTACGCCAGTTTAATATTTAACTTTATTAAACGAAACGGTCCAAACCTTTGAAAGTCTTGTGGCACCCCGGGAATCGAATCCGTGACCTCTTGTACCAATCCAAGACCTAACCTAACCCTAGGTGCATTTAAGTAAGGTGTGCCATTCTGAAGTACGAATTTGAACACGTTCTGCACAGCCACCAGATGACGTCACAGTGTTTATTTGATCAGCTGGTTTACAGTGACAGATGAAGTTACTCTCGGATATAGCCAATCCAAAAACCCCAGGATCAGAACGTCTACCCTCCCTTCATCCCCGCCACCACGGACGCGACTAAAATTGCAAAGTTTCGCTAACAATGTTCTGGTATGAAAAATGTATGACATCACTCTCAACGTTAACATAGTGGTGAGGTTGGAGGGAGGGTAGACGTTCTGATCCCGACCTGAGTTTTTGGATAGCCTATAGCTGCCAGTGTTGAATTTTCCCATTGGTTGCAAACTAGTTCCCAAAAAAGCGCATCACCGAAGGATTCTGACTACCCCCTGTCCACCACGCCTTCATATAGGACAGTCAGAATACCTTGGTGACGTGCTTCCGCCACAAGATGATGTCACGCTACGATGTGCAATAGCACACCTAGCTGAAATGCACCTAGACCTAACCTAATCGTATTCAATAAGACACCAGTAAAATATTTTAATCTAACGAGGCCTTTCATGTTCATAGAGAGCGAAAACAATTAATTGTTCGTGCATTCTATGGAGAGGCTGATGAACTGTTACGACCAACGCAACGTACACATGTTATACGGTATAATAACCGTACCAAATACAACTATAGACTTTCATAGATAACCACAAACGGTTAAAACCAATAAGCCAAACGCTTGATGGAATTTTGGACATTTTCTGAATTTTGACTAATGTAGGAATTGAAAGAAACATTTTGGTATGCTAGTATTGTCACGATAACAACTTCACATTTTGCATTTTGGATTTCCCATTTTATGGAGTACGCTCCAGAATAGTGTTTTAAATATAGACAAGCTTTGCCCAACAGCTTCGGTCATTCGCTTGATTTCAGATTTATAGTTATATTGAATCAGTTTTAAAAATACCAAAATTAAAACATACAAGTTTTTTAACTTGACTCTTTCATTTAGTTTATGATCTTAGGAAAGGTTGTATAAAAACAATGTTTGCCTTCTAAATTATCGCCGAGACCTTTGATTCAAGTGTATCGTTCATGAGTGGCAGACTTTGAGTTTTCTAAAAATGTCCTGGTTTGGTTTGGCTTCATATATACAAATATTCTTGAAAAACGCATTAAAATGTCATTGCAGGAGTATATTCGTTTTTAGATACTGGATATTAAGGATTTAAAAACCATGTGATTTAGACACTGCAAGGCGAATTTGAGAATAAAGAGTACTTGTAGATAATTGTCAAACTAAAAGTAAATTCTGACTTGAAACTGTGAAGTAAATTCTCATGTTTTTTCACAGATGGGACCGTGAAAGAGATGAATTTCGATTCTGGAGAGCGACCCCGAAGACAGGAGTGGAACGGGGACTTGGTGGAGTCGGGGATGTTTTACTTCACAACTACCGACTTGATTAAGCAGAGCAAACTCCAGGGCGGCAGGTTTGTAGGGATGGTTTGTAATCAGGGAAGAATGTTAGATTCTTAAGGGATTGTATTTAGGGTGAAAAGTGTATTCATGTCAGGTTTTGTTTTCGGGTGGAACATTTATGTTGAAATAGGGTAGTTTATAGTCAGGGAAGAATGTTTTAATTATTCTTGGGGGGGAGGGGTGTATTTATGATGATAGGTTTGAAGAATGTTTCAGGGAAAAAAGGTTTGATTCCTTTAGGGGGGTTGTTTTAGGGTGACGACTTTGTATTCAGAGATGGAGGATTGTATTCAGAGAGATGAGGTTTGTGTGGTAGGATGGTTTATATTTAGTGGGACAGACATGTATTTAAGGAGTATTGTTTGTATTAAGGCAGAAAGGTTTGTATTCAGGAAAGCATGTTTGTATCCATAGTAAATAAACTATTGAGAAGTACGTTTTAAAAACGAAAGATAGTATGAGGATGCTAGTTTCTGGAAATTAAGCAACATTTTGTATAAAGTTGTGGTATTTATTTAGGAGTATCTTTCAACAATTAAATTAAATTTGGGACTGTAGTTGCTTGATTGACAATTCTATGACAATCTTCACATTTGGCACTAAACCTTGGTATTTCCAAAAAGAACTAAACCTTTGTTATTTTGGGCCCAACCTATAGCGTTTCAACTTCAACATGAGATCAAAACTCATTATTTTTTTACTTTAAGTTTCACAAAATAGTTAAACAATAGCAATTATTGAAAATTATAACTCTATGTACATAGACTTTATGAAAATAAAAACGTTCAACTTGCATAGTGATCTTTAGAATAGGAAAATACAACATTTGTTTAAGTACTTCCCTACCAGGCAGGTAACAAATATTACTAGTTTCTTATCATTTTAATGAAGGACGGCAAAAATTAAGAAAATATAATTTGTGAAATAGTTGGTGAAATAAACTATAATATGAAATACACTGAAATATTGTTGATAAACACAATAACTGTCAAAATATCTCCTCTAAATTTTTGTAAAAGCTAGATTAATGTCATGAGATACTTATCTTAGTTATGACCTAAAAGTAAAACCATTGAAACAAAGTGTAACAGCAACGGATTGTGTCAATCTTAACAATTAAAAAGACTAAATGTCATATAATCCAGATTCGAAATCAAGTAATGATCACAGAAATAAAATGTCAAAACCAAAATGCTACGGAATTGGAGACCTAAATGTCAAAACAACCTTTAAAGCTCCCACATTTGCTTTGTAAAAATACATCGTTTGTCTCATAGTTTAGATGCGCCGTACTTTACATTTATAATTTAGATTGTAAATCGGGTTTTCAGCGATTTACCACAACTGTCATGTATGGTTTTACGCAATATAAATTTGTTTTGTTTTGTTCTGTTCGACAGAGTTGGCTACGTAGAAGTCCCCAGGAACCACAGCCTAGAAGTCGATTCCCCCTTGGACCTCCTGATGGCGCAAGCGCTCGCCCCCATTTTGGATTCCTCCCTCGACAACCCCGACTAAAACCCCTAACTCTTTGGAGGGGGTTGGCTTTCTTACCAATCATAAAAATCAAATTTGTAATTTGCAGTGGTTTATATACAAATGCATGTGTAACGTTTAAAATTCATTCGGTTTTATTTAATTTTGTAAAACAACACTTTATTATTTTATTTTACTAAGCATTATCTGAAATTACAAAATGAGCTTTTAGCTTCCCCTAGTAAGTTACAGGTAGAGCTAATCAAGATGAAGCCAAAATTTGAGTCAGAAATTTGTCCCTCACAACGGGCCTGTGAGTACTGTCAGGTTAGGCAATACACTTCTAATAACCACCGTGACTGCACTCGGGGAAGAGTAACGGAACGAGGAGAGACCCTTGGTGCACTCCACGCTTCATCATAACCGGCTCTATCTGTGCCGCTTCACTCTAGATGAATCTATCTGTATTAGCTGTTTGTTATTAATCTGTTGAGTGATATGATACGAGTGGTATTTTTGTTATTTGTAAGTAGTGAGATTCTATTAATGTTTTGTTGTTTAGGTGTTTTGTAAACACTACAAAGTTTGGTATTATATGTGTTTTGCAACTGTTATTCTCGATATTGTTACTGAATAAATATTATTATTGCTGAGAAAATGTTGTCTTGTTTAACCGAGTTTTGTATACAGAAAGTTCA